>JAPPUR010000051.1:0-168261 GCA_027569015.1 Ascodesmis sphaerospora | reverse complement strand
TATTTTATTTATTTTATTTATTTTATTTATTTTATTTATTTTATTTATTTTATTTATTTTATTTATTTTATTTATTTTATTTATTTTATTTATTTTATTTATTTTATTTATTTTATTTATTTTATTTTAGCCCTTAAATATTAGTTATTTTAATCTTTTAAAAAAGGCTTATAATTAAAAAATTAAATATTTAATTAAATATTTTATAATTTATATTTTAAAAACTAAGTTTTTTTTAGCTTTTTATTTTATATATAATATTATTAGAATAAAAAAAATCTTAAGTTAGTCTTTAAAAAAGCTAAGCTTATACCTCTTAAAATAAAATTTATAATTTTAAAGCTTAATATATAGCTATAAATATTAATATTTATTACAAAGGTTAATAAACTTTTAATCCCTTAGGTTTTAAAGACCTTAAAGATTATATTAAAGATTAGATCTTAGTTAAAATACCTTAAGAAATAAACTAAGAGGCTTAATAATAGCTCCCTAGAGTTAAAATTAAAAGCTTTAAAGTATTTTAATAAGGGTATAATAATAATAATATATAAAAATATAATATTAAGGGCTAAGGTTAAAAATCTTTAAGAAATAAATAAGATATTAAGTTAATACTAAAAAGTAAAAAAAACTTATTTATAAAAAAAAAGGGTTATAATTATAAATAAAAGTAAATAAATAATTAATTAATAAGAAATTAATTTTTATTTAGCTTTATTTTACCTAAAATAGGGATTAAAGTATCTTAATTAATTCTTAATAATTTTAATAATAAAGGCTCTATAACTAAAGCCTAAAGTCTTAATAGGCTTAAATTAATAAGGTTTATCTATATAACTATTAATAGCTTTAATAACGCGCTAAAATTAGCTCTATTTATAATAAATAAATTACCTCTTAATTATCTAAAAAAAATTAAAATCTAACCCCTTTATATAATAGCTTTCCCCTCTAATATTAACCTTTTAATTATCCTTATAATTCTTAATTACTTAAAGAGATTAAAATTATTTTTATTATTCTTATTAAAAGAGCTTTAATTATAATTAATAATATATTAATACTAAGATTATAATAACTTTCTATAAAAATCTTTAACTTAATAATCAAAATAATATAATTAATACCTATTAATATAACTTTTAATATAATTAAAATAACTATATAAAAATTATTTATAAGTTTTAAAAAGATATTAAAAATACTTATAATAAGCTATAAGAAATAATCTTAAATAAAGCCCTTTAAAGTATTAATTTAAGTATATTATTAAATTATTTAATATAAATTAAGCTTATAATCTTTAAATATAATATATTTTTTTTTACTTAGTCTTTTTTTATTTTATTATTATATTAATAATAAAATTAATTTTATTAAAAAAAAGCTTTTTTTATTAAAAACTCTTAAATAAAAACTAAAAAAAAAAATAATCTTATTAATAAAAATAATTAATTTTTCTAAGACTTATAAGGTAATAATTAATATTAAATATAATTTATAACCTTTATTAAAAATATTATTATTTTTTATTAGGCTAAATAAAAAAATTAAAGAAGACTTATAATTAACTAAGATCTAGTTATATAATTATAGGTATAATTATATTAAGAAATAATAGTTATTAATATTATAGGTTTACTTAGAGGTATTAATACTTAGAGTTAATATTAGAGTTTAAACCTAAAAAGTATTAGCGCTAGGGCTTAATATTAAACTAAAACTTAGTAATAAATAAAAGTCTATAAATTTAATTAATTAAACTTATTTAATTAAATATATAATATATATATCTTAGCTTATATAAATAAATAAATAATAATAATTTAAATAATAATTTTAATAATAAAGTAAGAAATTAATATATAAATAATTATTAAATTATTAAAAAATAATAATTAAAAAAAGTTATTATAAATAAGTATTTAATATTATAATATTTATAATAAGCTTAGTTATAATATAAAGATATATAAAATAAGATTAAAAATATCTAAAATATAATAATTAATCTTAATTAATTAAAAATAAAATAATAATTAAATTTAAATTAAAAGTATTAAGGTTTAAAAAAATATAATACTTATTTATTTAAAATACTTATTTATTATATATATTATATATTATATATTTAATTAAATAAATTTAATTAATTTAACTTATAAATTTTTATTTCTTATTAAGTTTTAATTTAATATTAACCCTTAATATTAATCCTTTTTAAGTTTATAAAACTTTAATATTAACTCTAAGTATTAATATTTTTAAATAAACTTATAATATTAATAACTTTTATTTCTTAATATAATTATATTTATAAATATATAATTAAATCTTAATTAATTATAGGTTTATTTTTAATTTTTTTATTAAATATTTTAATAAAATTAATATTTTTAATAAAAGTTATATAAAGGCTTTATTATTAATATTATTAAGAATTAATTAAGATACTTTAATCCTAAATTTAAGTAAAATAAAGTTATATAATATTAATAAAAGTAATAAGCTATATTAAGTTTTAAGCCTTTAAAAAGTATAGTTTTTTTAAATAAAATACTTATATATTTTAAGCTTTATTTTAAGGGCTTTTAATAAAAAAGGCTTTTTTTTAAGAAAATATAAAAGTTTTAATATTATAATTTAATAAAATAAAATTAAATAAATAAAAAAAATCTAAATTTAAAGATTATAAGTTTAATTTAAACCTTTAATTAAATAAATTTTATATTTATTATAATATTAAATAGCTTTATATAATATTATTTTTATAGCTAATTATAAGTATTTTAATATATTTATAAAGCTATTAAAGCTCTTTAATAAGATTATCTTAATTATAAAAAAAAGCCTATTAATAAGTATTAATTATATTACTTTAATTTATTAATTAAAAATTATTTTTAAAAGTAATTATAATAATTATATTAATATACTATTAATTAATTAATTAATTAATAATTATTATTAATTATAATTAAACCTTTTTTAATAAAAATAATAAAATTATAATCTTTTAAGACTTTAACTTCTTTAAGTAATTAAGAGTTATATAGATAATTAAAAAGTTAATATTAAAGGGGAGAGCTATTATATAAAGGGGATTTTAACCTCTTTAGATAATTAAGAGGTAATTTATTTATTATAAATAAAGCTAATTTTAATATATTATTAAAGCTATTAATAATTATATAAATAAATCTTATTAATTTAAGCTTATTAAGACCTTAGGCTTTAGGTATAAAGCTTTTATTATTAAAATTATTAAGACTTAATTAAGATATTTTAATTCTTATTTTAAGTAAAATAAAGCTATAAAATAATTATTTTTAATTATTTAAAAAAATTAAATTTATTTTTATTATTTTTATTAAAAAAAATTTTAATTTTAATTAATAATATATTAATAATAATATTATATTATATTAATAATAATATTATAATATATTAATAATAATATTATAATATATTAATAATAATATTATAATAATTATCTTTATAAGAATTTTTAATATAATAATTAAAATAATATAATTAATACTTATTAATATTATTATATAGCTTTATTTTACTTAAAATAGGGATTAAAATATCTTAATTAATTCTTAATAATTTTAATAATAAAAGCTCTATACTTAAAGCCTAAGGTCTTAATAGGCTTAAATTAATAAGGTTTATTTATATAATTATTAATAGCTTTAATAATATACTAAAATTAGCTTTATTTATAATAAATAAATTACCTCTTAATTATTTAAAGAGATTAAAATCCCCTTTATATAATAACTCTCCCCTTTAATATTAACCTTTTAATTATTTTTATAATTTTTAATTATTTAAAGAGGCTAAAATCTTAAAAGATTATATTTTTATTATTTTTATTAAAAGAGGTTTAATTATAATTAATAATAAAATTATAATAATTTTTTATAGAAATCTTTAACTTAATAACTAAAGTAATATAGCTAATACCTATTAATATAGCTTTTAATATAATTAAGATAACCTTATAAAAGCTATTTATAAGCTTTAAAAAGGTATTAAAAGTATTTATAATAAGTAATAATAAATAATCTTAAGTAAAGCCCTTTAAAGTATTAATTTAAATATATCGCTAGATTATTTAATATAAATTAAGCTTATAATCTTTAAGTATAATATCTTTTTTTTTTTTTTTTAATCTTTTTTTATCTCGCTATTATATTAATAAAAAAATTAATTTTATTAAAAAAAAAATTTAATTAATAAAAATAATTAATTCTTTTAAGACTTATAAAATAATAATTAATACTAAATATAGCTTATAACCTTTATTAAAAATATTATTATTTTTTATTAAATTAAATATAAAGATTAAAAAAGACTTATAATTAGCTAAGATTTAATTATATAACTATAAATATAATTATATTAAGAAATAAAAGTTATTAATATTATAAGTTTATTTAGAAGTATTAATACCTAGAATTAATATTAGAGTTTTATAAACTTAAAAAGTATTAGCACTAAGGCTTAATATTAAACTAAAACTTAGTAATAAATAAAAATTTATAAGTTTAATTAATTAAATTTATCTAATTAAATATATAATATATATATCTTAGCTTATATAAATATATAAATAATAATAATTTTAATAATAATTTTAATAATAAATACTTATTAATATAATTTTTAATATAATTAAAATAATTTTATAAAAATAATTTATAAGCTTTAAAAAAATATTAAAAATATTTATAATAAATTAAAAAAAGAATTTTTTAAAAAATTTTTTTAAAAAAATATATTAAATATATTATTAAATTATTTAATATAATTTAAGCTTATAATTTTTAAATATAAAATCTTATTTTTATTTAATTTTTTTTTTATTTTATTATTATATTAATAAAAAATTTAATTTTATTAAAAAAAAATCTTTTTTTATTAAATTTTTTAAATAAAAAATAAAAAAAAAATCTTATTAATAAAAATAATATATTTTTTAAGACTTATAAAATAATAATTAATATAAAATATAATTTATAATTTTTTTTATAAATATTAATATTTTATATAATATTAAATAAAAAAAATATAAGAAATTTATTATAATTAATTAAGATTTAATTATATAATTTAAAATATAATTATATTAAAAAATAAAAATTATTAATATTATAAATTTATTTTAAAATATTATTATTTAAAATTAATATTAAAGTTTTTATAAACTTAGAAAATATTATTAATATTAAGACTTAATATTAAACTTAATAATAAATAAAAGATTATAAGTTTAATTAATTAAGTTTATTTAATTAAGTATATAATATATATCTTAGTTTATATAAATATATAAATAATAATATTTAAATTAATTTAAATTTTAATTATATTTTAAATATATATTTTATTAATTTCTTATTAATATATTAAATATATAATATATATTTTTAAAAATATTATATTAATATATTTATAAATTAAAAAAAAATATTTATAAATTAAAAATATTATATAAAATATATTAAAAATACTTTATAAAAACTTATTAAAATAAAAATATTTAATAATTTATTTAAATATTATTTTTATTAATAAATTATTAAATCTTTTTTAAATATATTATTATTTAAAAAAGATTAAAAATAAACCTTATAGATATTAAATTTATTTCTAAATAATAAGCCCTTAAGAGCCTTATAAATATATAAATCTTTTTAAGATATTATAATTTTTTTTTAAATTTCTTAAAAAGCTTAATAATAATAAATAGGGTTATAATTTAGTTAGTAATTAATTTACTAACTAAAAGTAATTAAAAATTATAATTAAAAAGTTAATAATTTTTTAGTCTTAGTCTAATTAAATCTATTTAAAAATTTACCTAAAGAAATTTAATTTAATTAATTTAAAATATAATTTTAACTAAGACTTTTTAATCTAACTAAAAGTAACTAAAAAGTTAGAGCTTTAATTACTATATAACTAGCTTTAAAAAGATAAAAAATATATTTAATTATTTATTTTTAAATTACTTTTTAATTCTTTATTAACCTATTTTATATATTATTAAAATAATTATTATAAACCTAATTAATTATTTTACCCTATATAAAATTTAATAGAATTTTAATAGCTAATCTTAACCTTATATTAATTATTTTAGATTTTATTATTTAGAAGCTAGAATTAAATACTTTCTAGTATTTTATTAGAGGAACTTACTTATATATTTTTTATAGCCTCTAATAGCTTTAATTATATAATATAAGGTTCCTTACTATAGACTATACCTAGGCCCCTACCTTATATATAGTTTAATAGAATTTTAATAGCTAACCCTAACCCTATATTAATTAATTTAGATTTTATTTTTTAAAAGCTAGAATTAGGCACTTTCTAGTATTTTATTAGAAAAAATCACTTATTTATTTTTTATAGCCTCTTATAGCTCTTATTACGTAATATAAATTTCATTATTATAAGCTAGACTTTTAGCCCTACCCTAGATATAGTTTATCGGAATTTTAATAGCTAATCTTAACCCTATATGAATTAATTAAAAATAAGAATCTTAAAATACTCTAATTAGGCTCTTTAGAGTATAGATATTATAAAAAGGCCTTAATTTATATAAAAAAACCCTATTTTAGATAAAAAAAAAACTATAATATAGTATTTTTTATATATAGTATATATTAATTAGTAAAATTAAAATTAAGTAGGTCTTATATAATTTTAAAGGAATTATAAGATTTTTACCTTAATAACCCTTACCCCTCTTTACCCCTCTTTTTAGCTTCTAGCCCTTTTAGTAAGAAAACCCTAGCTTAAGGCTAAATAATATAAATATAACTTAAATATATACCTAAAAAATAATAATTAGGCCACCTTTCGAGATTAATTATTTACTTACCCTATATAATAAGGCTTCCTTAACTAATAATTATAAATTAATTTTTAATTAATTTATAATTAATTTATAATTAATTTTTATATAATTATAGAGGGTTATTAAGCCGATTTTATTATTATTTTACTTATTATTAGCTAAAAAGGTTCTTAATAATTTTAAATCTTATTTTTTAGATTTTAGGTCTATTTTTAATTTCTAATTTAATTTTTTTTATAATAAGAAAAAAAAGCCCCCTTTTTAATTACTTTTTTTATTATTATTATAATATCTTATCTTATATATAATATAACCTTTATTTATTATATTAACCCTATTTCTTTATTTTTATAATAATATTATTAAGCTATATTAGCTCTAAAGACCAAAGTTAGTCTTAATTATCTAATTTTAATATTACTTTTTCTACTTTTTTATCCCCTTTTAATCCTTATTAAAAGGAAAAAGAAAATAGCCCTTATTTTTAATTTCTTTCCCCCGAAAAGGCTAAAATTTATATTATTAAATATAGGCTTTTTACTTAATTACTTTTACCTATAAATAAAAATAAATTAAGGCAAATAATTATTTAATATACTATATAAGGGTTATTTTTCTTATAGTAGGGTTATTTATTAAATTATTTTAGGTGCCTTAAAAAAAAGATAATAAAAATAGCTAGCTTTTAAGCCTCTAGTTTTTTATATTATTATAAGTAAAAATATCTTATTATTACTTATAATAATAAAAATAAAAAAACTTAAAGAAGAAATATATTATTTAGCTTACCTAATATACTTATATATATTAATTTAATTACTAATATAAGATAACCTAGAATATACCCCTATTTTAAGGGAGGATTTTTTTAATCCTTTAATTTAAGAAAAATACCTTAAACTAATATTCTCTTAATAGACTTATTTAGAGAAGGTTTTATATTTTATACTTAAAAATAACCTATCTTTTTAGGTTATTAATAATAAATTATTCTAAGCGCTATTATATTATTATAATAAGTATTTTCTTTTTTTTTTTTTACTTTTTATAATTAAAATTTTATTAATAAATTATTTTTAATAATTCCCCTATTATTAATAAATAAAATTTTAAAAGCTTTTTAGAAAATACCTTTAAAATAGCTTTATTTTAGCTTAATTTATAATTAAAAGAAAATATTTAAAGTCTTAGGACTTTTTTATTTACTTTTAATATTTAGTCTTCTAATAAGTAAAATTCCTTTTTAAGTATTATTTTAGCCTATATTTCTTTTAACTTTATATATAAATATAAGGTTATTAATAAATTAAATAACCCTTATTTAATCTAATAAAAATATTAATAATTAATAAGGTTTAATAAGCTAAAAGAGGCTTATATAAGGTTATATATATATAATTAATTTAAAAATACCTTAAAGGAATTTCTTATTATTATACTATATAATATTTTTAGGTAAATATAATTATTTCCTTATAAGTTTATTTTTTATAATTTATACCTTATTATTATAATAATAATAAGTAATAAATTAATATTTTTTTTTTAAATATAAAGGGTTATAATTAATACTTATTAGTATTACTTAAGATAATATAATAAATAATAATTACTTTTTAAATATCTTTAAAGCTATTTCTTAATAAAGCTTTAAATAAGAATTTAATTATAATACTTATTATATTAATTATATCCTTAATATTATTATATAAGATATATTAAGGGAATACCTTAATATTAATTTTTCTTCTTTATTAACCTATATAAATAATTTATCTATAAAAGAAAATTTAAAAGATAATAATTATATAGCCCTAAGGTTTAATAATAAGCTTTTTTTTTAATTAAGGCTATTTTATTTATAATTAATTTTTATAGCCCTTATTATTTAATTACGCCAAATTATTATTATTATTAAATATAATAATAATATAAAAAAGGTTTTTTTAGAAGATATTAAATATAAAAAAGAAAAAAATAAATTACCTTTTAACTTTAATATATAATTTATTTTATTAAGTAATTTTAACCCTTTTTTATTAATAAATTATATTAATTTATTTATAAATAATATAACTAAGTAGAATTCTACTTATAATATAATTTATATAACCCTTTTTTTTAAAGAGGTTATTAATTATATTATAAAAATAAATTCTATTAAAAAATTAAAAGTTATTACTTTTAATAACCTTAATTAGGCTACTTTAAAAGACTTAAAATTAATTTTTAAGGTCTTTTTAAAAGCCTTAATTAAGCTCTAAGGTTAGGTATATATATTAATGCCTTAAGGGTTATTATATATATATAACCTATATAATAATCTTAAAAAGTTTAAAGAGGACTTTTTAAAAAAGTCTAAAAAAAAAGAAATAAATAAATTAAGCCTTATTATTTTTTTAATTTTTATTAATTTATTTATAGAAATATTATAAAAGCTATTATTTAGTTATTTCTAAAGGTCTAAAAAAACTAAGAAAATACTTTTTTAGAAAACTAAATTATAGCTTTTTTCTTACTTATAAATAAGTTTTTTTTATATTTTTTTATTAATAATAAAAATATATATTAATTTTTATTATAAGGCTTATATCCTTATAACCTTATTAGACCCTAGGTTTAAAATAGCTTATTTTAAATTACTAAGTTACTTATATTATTATTTTAATATAAATAAAAAATTAAGGAATTATTTAAAAGGGAATATAAAAAATATATTATTTCTTATTACTTTATTTATTTATAATTAAAATATATTAATTATTTATATAATTATAGGGTTAAGGTAAAAAAAGGCTATTTAGAGCTAAATCTATTAATTAATAAATTAAATAGTAAATTTACTTATTAAAGCCCTAATAATAGCCTTTTAGAGGAAATTAACTCTAATAAGGAGTAATATATTAATAATATAAATAAATTTAAGGAATATAATACTTATTTAAATAAAAATAGGGTTAAAAGAGATATAAATCTAACCTTAACCCTTATTATTATCTTTTTATACTTTTATTTATTAATATATTAATTTATATTAATAAGAAAACCTATTATAATAATAGAAAACTAATTCTAATAGATTTCTTATTTTAAGTATATTAGCTAGGTATTATTTAGCTATTCTTATTACTTCTATTTCTATAAAGAGGATTTTCTCTATTTCTAGTAATATTATTACTAGAAATAGGAATAGAATTTCCTCTAGCTTAATTAGGTAGCTTATTTTACTAAAAAGCTAAGAAATTTAGGATAAAGATAACCTAATTAGGCTAATAGATAATAAAAGTAAGGGTAAAGATACTTAGAAGGAGCTAAAAAGTAAGGAAAGAGCTAATTTTATTAATAAAGAAGCTATTAAGATTAAAAAAAAAACCCTCTAAAGAGGAAAATAATTCTATTTAGCTTTTACTTATATAATAAATTTCTTACTTTATACCTACTAGTATATTATTATTATATATATAATTCTTAATATTATAGTCTTTTTTTTATATAAAAATCTATTATTTTACCTTAATTATAACTCTTTTTATTTTAGTAATTTATAAAATATATAATTAAGTAATTTAAGAATTAATATTTTCTAAAATATTATAATATAAGAAAGCTAGGGCCTAAAATTATATACTAAATACTATATTATAGAGGCAAAAGTATATTTTTTATATATATAACTTATATTATATAAGCACCTAGGATCTAATAATTAAAAATAAAATAAGTAATTTTTTAAGAAAAAAAACTATAAAGGCTTAAATTAGAGCTTTAAGAAATAGTAATTTTAAATAATTTATATTTCTTTTAATAAGCTTTTTAAAATTATTTAAAGATAATAATTAAATATTATACCTTATAAGGGTCTTATAAATAATTCCTTTATTATATAATCCCTTATATAAGCTAAGATAAAAATAAATAAAATAATTTTAAGAGTAATAAAGCTCTAATTATAGCTTTTAAATAATTAAAATATAATATAATTAATTTATTATTAAAATTATTATTAAAATTATTATTATTTATATACTTATATAAGCTAAGATATATATATTATATATTTAACTAGATAAGTTTAATTAATTAAACCTATAGACCTCTATTTACCGCTAAGTCTAGCGCTAAGCCTTAGCGCTAATACTTTTTAGGTTTATAAAACTCTAATACTAACTCTAGGTACTAATACCTCTAAATAAACCTATAATACTAATAACCTTTATTTCCTAATATTACGCCTATAGCTATATAGCTAAATCTTAGCTAGCTATAAGTCTTTTTTAATTTTTTTATTTAGCTTAATAAAAATAATAATATTTTTAATAAAGGTTATAAGTTATATTTAATATTAATTATTACCTTATAAATCTTAAAAGAATTAATTATTTTTATTAATAAAAATTTTTTTTTTTTTTTTAATTTTTATTTAAGAATTTTTAATAAAAAATACTTTTTTTTAATAAAATTAATACTTTTATTAATATAATAATAAAATAAAAAAAAACTAAATAAAAAAAAAATATTATATTTAAAGATTATAAGCTTAACTTATGCTAAATAATCTAATAATATATTTAAATTAATACTCTAAAAGGCCTTATTTAAGATTATTTCTTTTAACCTATTATAAATACTTTTAATATTTTTTTAAAGCTTATAAATAGCTTCTATAAGGCTATTTTAGTTATATTAAAAATTATATTAATAAGTATAAGTTATATTATTTTAATTATTAGGTTAAAGATCTTTATAAAAAGTAATTATTATAATCTTATTATTAATATATTATTAATTAATTAATTAATAATTATTATTAGTTATAATTAAACCTATTTTAATAAAGATAATAAAAGTAATTTTAATTTCTTTAAGTAATTAAGAATTATAAGGATAATTAAAAGGTTAATATTAAAAGGGAGAGCTATTATATAAAGGGGATTTTAACCTCTTTAGATAATTAAGAGGTAACTTATTTATTATAAATAGAGCTAATTTTAGTATATTATTAAAGCTATTAATAATTATATAGATAAACCTTATTAATTTAAGCCTATTAAGACCTTAGGCTTTAAGTATAGAGCCTTTATTATTAATATTATTAAGAATTAATTAAGATACTTTAATCCCTATTTTAGGTAAAAAAAAGTTATATAATAATAATATAATTAATAAATAGCTTAATAAATTATTTAAAATTATAAGAATATATTATTTATTTAGAGGCTTTTTTATAATTACTAATAATCTAATTTATATTATATAATATCTTCTTATTAAGCTTATATAGTTATTTTAGTAATCTTTAGCTATTTTTAAGATAATTAAAAGCTTAACTTTTTAGTCTAATTAAAAAGTCTTAGTCTTAGTCTTAGTCTGACTAATACTAAAATAGGCTAACTAAATCAAGGGCCTAATTAGACTAAAGTAAATTAATCATAGGCCTAACTAGACTAAAGTAAATAAATCAGACCCTTAACTAAGACTAAAGTAACTAAATCATAACTCTAATAATAAGCTTTATTATATTTTTATTAAAAAATAAATATATAAAAAAATAGATTTATTTAAATTATTAATATAAAAAATAATTTTTAATAACTTAAATAAGCTTTTTATTAAATAATTATCTTTTAATATTATAAATTATAATTTTTAATTAAGCTTAGAATAAATATTTTAATAAATAAGCTCTTAAAGAAATTAAATTATATAAAAAAAGAATTATAAATTAAGATATTATATTTATATTATTTAAAAAGTTATAACTTATATATAATTTTTTAAATCTAACTTAATAATCTATTATTATATTAAGAAAAACCTAATATTTTAATTATATATATATATATATATATTATAAGTTATAATTAATAGTTTTTATAATTATAATAATACTTATTATATTAAAGTTATTATTATAACTTAATTTTAATAAAATAATATAAAAAAAATACTTTATAAATTATTAAATAAATAAAAAATATTTAATAAGTTCTTAAAAATTTAATTCTAACTAAGGTTATTATTTTAAAATAATATATTATATTATAAGAGCTAATAAAATTAAAATAATTCTTTTTATAATTTTTAAAGAAATTTAAAGTATTAATTAAAATATTATAAACCTAAGATTAATTATATTTAAAATTCTTAAAAGAGATTTATAAAACTATAAGTAAATATAAAATTTAATTAATTAATTCTTAAGGGCTATTTTATTATAAAAAAAGATTATTTAATTTAAATTAAAATATTTTAAAAATAAAAATCTTTTAATAATATTATTATTATATATTAATTTTATATTACTTAAAGTAAAGATTAAAATATTATAATTAAAGTCTTAATAATTTTAATAATAAAGGCTTTATACTTAAAGCTAAGGGGCTTAATATATTTAAATTAATAAGTTTTTATATTTTAATATTAATAGGTTTAATAATAAGCTTAAATTAGCCCTATTTATAATAAATAATTTACCTCTTAATTAACTAAAAAGTATTAAGTCTTTTAATATAATAACTTTTTTATTTAATATTAACTTTTTAATTATTCTTATAATTTTTAATTAATTAAAGAGATTAAAATTATAAAGGATTATATTTTTATTAATATTATTAATAAAGGTTTAATACTTATATATATTATTTATAATATAAATTTAATTATTTTATAATTATAAAAAATACTTTTTTATAAAGACTTTTAATTAAATAATTAAAATATTATAATAATTACTTATAGAAATAAACTTATTTATAATAAACTTTTTTTAACTTAAATAATAATTAATTTTAATAATTAGTTTTATATAAAGCTAAAAAAATAGATTTTTAATAAAGCCTTTTAAGGTATTAAATAATAAAAATAGCTATAAAATAATAACTAAAAGATTATATTAGTAATTTTTAGTTATAAAATTTTTTTTATTTAACCTTTTTTTAAATAAAATTAGATATAATAATTATTTTAATTAAATGAAAATAAAGCTTTTTAGGCTAAAAAGCCTTTAATATAAGGTTAAATAAGGTAAGATATTTAATTAGCTTAAAGAGTTATTTCTTTAAGCTTATAATAATAAAGTATTAAGTTATTTATATTATAAATAGCTTATAATATTAGTTTTTAGCTAAAATATTATTTATTTCTTATAATAAATATTATAAAACTAATTAAGGAAATATTATTATAACTATAAATTAGCTATAAAGCTAAAAAAGAAATATTAGGTTATAAGAGTTATTAGTATTATAGATATTAGAGGTTAATATTAGAGTTTTATAAACCTAAAAATTTAGGGCTAATTAATAATATTATACTTAGTAATAAAAGAGAATTTATAAGTTTAATTTATTAAACTTATTTAATTAAATATATAATATATATATCTTAGTTTATATAAATAAGTAATATTAATAATCTTAATAATAGTTTTAATAGTAATTTAATAATATTATAATAGCTATAAGGTAATTTATATAAAGTTATAAAAAGTAATTAATTTTATTATTAAGAAATTCTATTAATAAAATATTATAAAATATATTTAAGTATATAATTAAGACTATTTAATATATTAAGATATTAAAATCTCTAAGTATAAGCCTTTTTTAATAAATATTAATTCTTTTTATTATAATTATATTTATTTTAAGAAATTAATTTAAATTTTATTAAAAGCTTTTATTAAATATTTAAATATTAATAATAATTATAATATAATATATATATTATATATTAAATAAATAAATTTAAAATAATTATTTTAATTATAAAAAAGCTTATTATTATTAAAATTATTATTAAGATTATTATTATTTATATATTTATATAATATAAAATATATTATATTTTATATTTTTTAAATAAATTTAATTAATTAAATTTATAAATTTTTATTTATTATTAAATTTTAATTTAATATTAAGTCTTAATATTAATATTTTTAAATTTATAAAATTTTAATATTAATTTTAAATATTAATATTTTTAAATAAATTTATAATATTAATAATTTTTATTTTTTAATATTATATTTATAATTATATAATTAAATTTTCTATTATTAAAATTATTATTAAAATTACTATTATTTATATATTTACGTAAGCTAAGATATACATATTATACATTTAATTAGATAGGTTTAATTAATTAAACCTATTAACCTCTATTTACCGCCGAGTTTTAGTCCGGCGCTAAGCCCTAGCGCCGATACTTTTTAAGTTTATAGAACTCTAATACTAACTCTAAGCACCGATACCTCTAAGTAAACCTATAACGCTAATAACCTCTATTTCCTAATATAGTTACGCCTATAACTATATAGTTAGATCTTAGCTAGCTATAAGTCTTCTTTAATCTTCTTATTTAGCGTTTTAAAAGGTATTAATATTTATAATAAGAGTTATAAGCTATGCCTTATATAGGCCTATATTTCTCTTCTTTTTAAGTCTTAAGCCTTTAAAGAATATAATTTCCTTCTAGGTAAAATACCTATATATCTTAAGCTTTATTTTAAGGGCCTTTAATAAAAAAAGCTCTTTTTTAATAAAATTAATCCTTCTATTAGTATTATAACTAAGTAAAAAGAAGTTAGGTAAATAAAAAAAAAGGTTATATTTAAAGATTATAAGTTTAATCTAAACCTTTAGTTAGGTAGGCTATATGCCTATTATAATACTTTAAATAGCTCTATGCGATATTATCTCTTATAGCTGATTATAGGCGCCTTTAGCGTCTTTATAAAGCTTATAAAGCTCTTTAGTAAGGTTATCCTAGCTATATAGGAAGGCCTATTAATAGGTATTAGCCGCGTTGCTTTAATTTATTAGTTAAAGGTCTTTTTGGAAAATAGCTATTATAATTATATTAATATATTATTAATTAATTAGCTAGTCTTTAATTAATTAATTAGTTAATAGTTATTATTAGTTATAATTAAACTTCCTCTAATAAGGATAATAGAAGTGATTTTAGTTTCTTTAAGTGGTCAAGAGTTATAAGGATAATTAGAAGGTTAATATTAGAGGGGAGAGCTAATATATAAAGGGGTTAGATTTTAACCTCTTTAGATAATTAAGAGGTAACCTATTTATTATAAATAGAGCTAATTTTAGCGCGTTATTAAAGCTATTAATAATTATATAGATAAACCTTATTAATTTAAGCCTATTAAGACCTTAGGCTTTAGGCATAGAGCCTTTATTATTAATATTATTAAGAATTAATTAAGATACTTTAATTCCTATTTTGGGTAAAATAAAGCTATATAATAATATAATTAAATTTTAATTTATTATAAATTATTTTAATTTTTTTTAAAAAACTTTTAATAAAAAAATTTTATTTTTAATAAAATTAATTTCTTTAATAATATAATAATAAAATAAAAAAAATAAATTAAAAAAAAAATTATATTTTAAAATTTTAAATTTAATTTATAAAATTATTTTAATTATATTAAAAATAATATTAATAAATATTAATTATATTATTTTAATAATTAAATTAAAAATTTTTAAAAAAATAATTATTATAATTTTATTATTAATATATTATTAATTATAATTAAATTTATTTTAATAAAAATAATAAAAATTTAAAATTTAAAAATTTTAATTTTTTTAAATATTTAAAAATTATAAAATTAATTAAAAAATTAATATTTAAAAAAAATTTTATATTAAAAAGATTTTAATTTTTTTAAATAATTAAAAAATAACTTATTTATTATAAATAAAGTTAATTTTAATTTATTATTAAACTTATTAATAATTATATAATTAAACCTTATTATTTTAAGCTTATTAAGATTTTAAGCTTTAAATATAAAGCCTTTAATATTAATATTATTAAGAATTAATTAAGATACTTTAATTTTTATTTTAAGTAAAATAAAGCTATATAATAATAATAATATTAAGATATATTCTTAGCCTAAGAGACTTATATTAAGTATTAAAATTTTCTTTTTATTTTTTTTTAAGGAATTAAAAGTAATTATAATTAAAAGTTATATAATTTTCTTCTTTAAATTCTTTATAGCTTTTTTTTAATTAAGTCTCTAAATAAACTTAATATCTTTCTTTAATAAGTTTATTAAGGGCTTTATAACTTAGGTAAATTATTTAATATATTAAAAATAATAATTAATAATACTAAAAAAAGACCTTATTTCTTTAATTCTAAAGTAAATTTCTTACTATATGATTTTTATTATCTTTTTTAAAGCTTTTTTTATAAATATTATAAAGGTATTTTATTAGTATAGTTATTTTCTTTTATAAAATTAAGACTTTTACTTAGTAGTAATATAAGTAAATACCTTAATATTTATAAATACTCTATTAAAATTAATTAAATACTTTAAGATAAAATAATATATCCCTAAGGTAATTTCTTTTTTTAATATTATATAATAAGACTTATAATATAAATATTATTAAGAAATGACTAATATATATTTAGAATTAAATCTCTTAGGATTTAAAAGATATTTTAAATAATTAAATAATAAAGTTAATAGCCCTTTATAATAAGATATATATCTTAAATAAATTAATTAAAACTATAAAGCTTATTAAGTCTTTATTAGTTTTAATAAGCTTTAATTAATTTATCTTATAAGTAAATCTAATAATAGTAATATTTTATATATAATAAAGTTTATTAAGAATTTACTATAATTAAGAGGGAAAAGACTATTTCTTATAATATATTTAGTTATTAAAATAGCTAAATTAAGTTTTTTAAAATTAATTATCGTTTTTTAAAATAAGAAAAATAAGTTCTTATAAGGGCTATAGCCTTTTTCTAAGATCTCTTTTTTTTAATTAAGTTCTTAAGAGCCTAATAACATTTCTTTTATATTTTTTAGAAATTAATATATTTTTTACTTTTAAGGCCTTATATTTAATAACTTTAATAACTTATAAAGAAATTATAAATAAATTAAGCTTTTTCTATACTTAGAGTTCTTATATTAATATTATTTTTTATTATATATAATCTTAAAAATAATTTTTATTTAATTAATTAATCCTTAAAACTTATCTTTATTAATCTAAGTTTCTTTTCTAATATCTTAGAATTTTAATATAATTTATTTTTAATATTTTAAATTTTTTATAGTATTTTTTTTATATTTCTATTTATATATTTTATTAATATTTTTCTCTTTTTAGTTTTTATTTAAAATAGATTTATTTAATAAAATATTAATATATAAATTATTTTATAGCTTTATTTTACCTAAAATAGGGATTAAAGTATTATAATTAAGGCTTAATAATTTTAATAATAAAGGCTTTATACTTAAAGCCTAAGGTCTTAATAAGCTTAAATTAATAAGATTTATTTATAATAATATATTAAAATTAGCTCTATTTATAATAAATAAGTTACCTCTTAATTATTTAAAAAGATTAAAATCCCCTTTATATAATAATTCTCCTTTTTAATATTAGCCTTTTAATTATCTTTATATCTCTTAATTACTTAAAAAGGCTAAAGTCTTAAAAGATTATATTTTTATTATTTTTATTAAAAAAGGTTTAATTATAATTAATAATAATTATTAATTAATTAATTAATTAAAGATTAGCTAATTAATTAATAATATATATATATTATTATAATAATAATTTTTAAAATAACCTTTAATTAATAAATTAAAGTAATATAATTAATACTTATTATTAAAATTATTATTATATATATATTTATATAAACTAAGATATATATATTATATATTTAAGTAAATAAATTTAATTAATTAAACCTATTAATCTCTATTTATTACTAAGTTTTAATTTAATATTAAGCCTTAGCGCTAATATTTTTTAAGTTTATAAAACTCTAATACTAACTCTAGGTATTAATACCTCTAAGTAAATTTATAATATTAATAACCTTTATTTCTTAATATAATTATATTTATAGCTATATAGCTAAATCTTAGTTAATTATAAGTCTTTTTAATCTTTTTATTTAATATTTTAAAAAGTATTAATATTTATAATAAGAATTATAAGTTATATTTTATATAAGCTTATATTTTTATTAATATTAATTTTTAAGCCTAAAAGGAATATAATTTCTTTTAAGGTAAAATAATTATTTTTTTTAAGCTTTATTTTAAGGGCTTTTAATAAAAAAAGCTCTTTTTTAATAAAATTAATCTTTTTATTAATATTATAATTAAATAAAAAGAGGTTAAATAAATAAAAAAAAAAAGCTATATTTAAAGATAATAAGTTTAATTTAAACCTTTAATTAAATAAGCTATATATTTATTATAATACTTTAAATAGCTTTATATAATATTATTTCTTATAATTAATTATAAGCGCCTTTAATATCCTTATAAAGCTTATAAAGCTTTTTAATAAGGTTATCTTAGTTATATAAAAAGGCTTATTAATAAGTATTAATTATATTATTTTAATTTATTAATTAAAGGTTATTTTAAAAAATTATTATAATTATATTAATATATTATTAATTAATTAATTAATTTTTAATTAATTAATTAATTAATAATTATTATTAGTTATAATTAAACTTTTTTTAATAAAAATAATAAAAATATAATCTTTTAAGATTTTAGCCTTTTTAAGTTATTAAGAGTTATAAAGATAATTAAAAGGTTAATATTAAAGGGGAGAGCTATTATATAAAGGGGATTTTAACCTCTTTAGATAATTAAGAGGTAACCTATTTATTATAAATAAAGCTAACTTTAGCGTATTATTAAAGCTATTAATAATTATATAAATAAACCTTATTAATTTAAGCCTATTAAGACTTTAGGCTTTAGGTATAGAGCTTTTATTATTAAAACTATTAAGACTTAATTAAGATACTTTAATCCCTATTTTAGGTAAAATAAAGCTATAAAATATTAAAATAAATAATATAAATTATAATATTAGCTATAAATATTATAAGAAAAGGAATATAAAAGAAATAATAATTAATTAATAAAAAATATTAATAAAATATTAAAGTTTATAATATATTAAAAGGTAATATAATATATATATTTAATAATATTAAATCAAAAACCCTTTTATTAACTAATAAGCTTATAATATTAAGCTCTTAGGAGAGAGAGTAATTATAAAAATAGCTAAGTAATCTTAGTTTTTAGCATAAAGTAAATAAAGCCTTAGTTTATTATATAGCTTAGATATTATATAAAACTTTTCTTATTAAAGGGTTATAAAAGCTTTAATAAATTAAAGTTAAAAAGTAATATTAACCTAATTAAGTTATTAAGACTTATTTTTTATAACCTCTAAGATAATAAACTTATATATCTTAAAATCTTAGTAAAGCTTAGCCTTTTTAAAGGCGCTAGGAATTTAATAAACTTTTATTATATATTTTTTATAAGTCTTATTTATATAAATTAAGATATTTTTTATATATATTATAATAAATTAATCTAAGTATTCTTAGAGCGCATTATATATAATAAAGGTACTTATAAGTATAAGTAGGGTAATTAATTACTTATGTAACTTAAATCTTATTTAAAAAGTTATTTTAGCCTTATAACCCTTTTTAATTTTAATTTTATAAAAAATAATTATTATATTAAGCTTTATAAATAACTTAGCCTAAAATAATATTCTTATAGCTTTTATAATTAAGGGAAATAAGTAATAATTTCGCTATATAATTATATTAAGTATATAATAATTATAATAAATATAAATTCCCTCTCTAAGTCTTTTTACTAAGAGGACTAAGGCTATTATAAATAAGTTATAACCTTATATATACCTTTTATTTAATAGATTATTTAGGATTTTCTTTAAGATACTTAATTCCTTTTATAATATTAAATAAAAAGGTCCTTATAATAGTATTAATTTATTATTATATTAGTTTTATATTAAATAAATCTTATAATTATAGCCTAGTACTTAAAGAAGTAATTAAAAGGCCTTATTAAATAAAAAAAATTATAAGTAATCTCTTAGGGTCTTTAAGGAAATTAACTTTATTAAATTAATACTTTTATTTTTATTAATAAGCTTTTTTAATACCTTAGTTATATTAACTAAGTTAAGTAATATTATAAAAAGTATAATTATTATTAAAATTATTATTAAGATTATTAATATTACTTATTTATATAAGCTAAGATATATATATTATATATTTTATTATATAAATTTAATAAATTAAAACTATAGACTTTCTTTTATTATTAAATATAATATAATTAACTAGCGCTAAATTTTTATATTTATAAAACTCTAATATTAACCTCTAAGATCTATAATATTAATAACCCTTATAACCTAATATTTTTCTTTTAGCTTTATAGCTAATTTATTATTATAATAATATCCCCTTAATTAATCTTATTATATTTATTATAAGAAATAAATAATATTTTAGCTAAGAATTAATATTATAAGCTATTTATAATATAAATAGCTTAGTATTTTATTATTAAGAGCTTAAAAGAATAATTCTTTAGGTTAATTAAATATCTTATTTTATTTAACCTTATATTAAAGGCTTTTTAGCCTAAAAGGTTTTATTTTAATTTAATTAAAATAATTATTATAATTAATTTTTTTTAAAAAAAGGCTAAATAAAAAAAAATCTTATAATTAAAGATTATTAATATAATCTTTAATTATTATTTTATAGCTATTTTTATTATTTATTACCTTAAAAAGCTTTATTAAAAGCTTTTTTTTTTAGTTTTATATAAAGTAAATTATTAAGGCTAATAATTATTTAAATAAAAAGAAATTTATTATAAATAAGTTTATTTTTATAAATAATTATTATAATATTTTAATTACTTAATTAAAAGTCTTTATAAAAAGGTATTTTTTATAATTATAAAATAATAAGATTTATATTATAGATAATAATTATAATTATTAAACCTTTATTAATAATATTAATAAATATAATTTTTTAAGATTTTAATTTTTTTAATTAATTAAAAATTATTAAGGTAATTAAAAGGTTAATATTAAATAAGAGAGCTATTATATAAAGAGACTTAAAGCTTTTTAATTAATTAAGAGATAAATTATTTATTATAAATAAGGCTAATTTAAGCTTATTATTAAAGTTATTAGTAATAAAATATAAAACCCTATTAATTTAAAATATATTAAGCCTCTTAGCTTTAGGTATTAAGCTTTTAATATTAAAACTACTAAGACTTTAATTATAATATTTTAATCTTTGCCCTAGGTAGTATAAAATTAGTATATAATAAAGGTTATAAGGTCTTTTTAGTAATTTCTAAATTTTTTTATATATTAATAAAGATTATTAAAAGTAATAATAAATATAAATTAAATACTTTTAATAAATTATATTATTTTAGGTTTTTTTCTTATTAAGTAGTAAATTAAGATCCTTATAGGTTTATATAAAATTCGCTACTAAGCTATATAATATAGAATATGCTTAGCTCTTAATTATAACTTATTAAGATATATATTTCTATTAAGTCTATTTAGTATATATATATATATTAGATATTTATAACCTTAGATCTTAATTATAAAAATAATAATATCTTTAGTAATTATTTTTTAGTTATTAATTATAAAGCTATATTATTATTACTATTTCTTTTTAAAATATAATAAATAAAACTTATATATAAAAAAAAAATAATTAATATACTTCTATTATAATTATTATTTAATAATACTTAATACTTTTAATTAGTAATTTATTAATATAAACTTATTATATATATATATATATATTTTTATTTCTTAAGTTTTTATTTTATTAAGTTTAATATTTATTTTTATCTCAAAGTAATTTTTATTTATAATATTATAATCTTTATTACTACTATATAGCTATAAATCTCTAGATTAATTATAAAAAGAGCTAACCTTAATTATTTATTATTAATTAATTTATTAGGTTTATTAAGGATATTTAGTTCTTAAGTATTACTTTAATTTAAATTTTAAATAAGCTTTTTTTTTCTTTTTAATATTATTTTAATATATTTAATATTTATTTTTAATATTTTTATCTATCTTAATTATACTAATATTTATATTATTCTCTTAGGCTTATTTAGGTTTTTATATTTAATTATAATTTTAATTTACTTTATCTTTTTCCCTAGGGTCTTAGCCTTAGCGCTATAACCTCTTAGGGAGATTTTATTTATTAAGCCTAGCTTTTTAAGCTTTTAAGCTATTTATTATATTTTCTTAATTTATATTATAAGCTATAAATAGCTTAATTATAATTAAGCTTTATTATAATTTTTTATTTAAAAAGCCTTTTAAGAAAAAGTTTTTTATTTTATATTTTTAAATTAATATTTTAATTTTAAAATTAAAAGTTTTTATAAATTATAATAATTATAATTTTATTATTAATATATAATTAATTAATTTATAATTATTATTAATTATAATTAAATTTTTTTTAATAAAAATAATAAAAATAATTTTAATTTTTTTAAATAATTAAAAATTATTATTATATAGCTTTATTTTACCTAAAATAAGGATTAAAGTATCTTAATTAATTCTTAATAGTTTTAATAATAAAGGCTTTATATTTAAAGCCTAAGGTCTTAATAAGCTTAAATTAATAAGGTTTATTTATATAATTATTAATAGCTTTAATAATACGCTAAAATTAGCTTTATTTATAATAAATAGGTTACCTCTTAATTATCTAAAGAGGTTAAAATCCCCTTTATATAATAATTCTCCCTTTTAATATTAATCTTTTAATTATCCTTATAATTCTTAATTACTTAAAGAGGCTAAAATTACTTCTATTATCTTTATTAGAGGAGATTTAATTATAATTAATAATAATTATTAATTAATTAATTAATTAAAGATTAGCTAATTAATTAATAATATATTAATAATAAAATTATAATAACTTTTTATAAAAATCTTTAATTTAATAATTAAAATAATATAAATAATACTTATTAATATAGCTTTTAATATAACTAAGATAACCTTATAAAAGCTATTTATAAGCTTTAAAAAAGTATTAAAAATACTTATAATAGGCTATAAGAAATAATTTTAAATAAGGCCCTTTAAAGTATTAATTTAAATATATTATTAGATTATTTAATATAAATTAAGCTTATAATCTTTAAGTATAATATCTTTTTTTTTTTTTTTTTTATTTTTTATTTTATTATTATATTAATAAAAAAATTAATTTTATTAAAAAAAAAGCTTTTTTTATTAAAAACTTTTAAATAAAAATTAAAAAAAAAAAAAATCTTATTAATAAAAATAATTAATTCTTTTAAGATTTATAAAAGAATAATTAATATTAAATATAACTTATAATTTTTATTAAAAATATTATTATTTTTTATTAAATTAAATAAAAAAAATTATAAAAAACTTATTATAATTAGCTAAGATTTAATTATATAGCTATAAATATAATTATATTAAGAAATAGAGGTTATTAATATTATAAGTTTATTTAGAGGTATTAATACTTAGAGTTAATATTAGAGTTTTATAAACCTAAAAAGTATTAGCGCTAAGGCTTAATACTAGACTTAGCGGTAAATAAAAATTTATAGGTTTAATTAATTAAACCTATCTAATTAAATATATAATATATATATCTTAGCTTATATAAATATATAAATAATAATAATTTTAATAATAATTTTAATAATAAATTAAAAATTATAAAAATAATTATAAAATTAGTATTTAAAAAAAATTATTATATAAAAAATTTAATTTTAATTTTTTAAATAATTAAAAAATAAGTTATTTATTATAAATAAAGCTAATTTTAATATATTATTAAAGCTATTAATAATTATATAATTAAATATTATTAATTTAAGTTTATTAAGACTTTAGGCTTTAAATATAAAGCTTTTATTATTAAATATATTAAGAATTAATTAATATATTTTAATTTTTATTTCTTATAAAATAAAGCTTTAAAATAGTAATAATAATTTTTTATATTTATTTTATTTATTTTATTTCTTTTAAAATAAATATATATTAATTTTAATTTTTTAATATTTTAATTTAAATCTTTATTATTATAATAATAAGTAATTTTTTATTTACTTATATTCTTAATAAAAAAGACCTTAATAATAATAATATTAATTTAATATTAATTTATAAATTATAAGATAATATTATAAGTATATAAGTTAAAAATAAATTAATAATTTTTTTTATATATATTTTATATTATTAATAATCTCTTAGCTAAGAAATATTATTATATATAAGCTATAATTATTATTAATTATAAGAATTTAATCTTATAGCCTTATAAGAGTACTTTTAGGTATTAATATATTTATTTTATTATATATTTATAATATTTTTTAATATATATAAGTAATAATTCCTTAGGCTTATAAGGTAATAAATCTTAATAATAATACTTATTATTAAATTAAGCCCTTATTTTATATAATTAATTATAAAACTAAGTATATAAAAAAATCTTTTTATAATTAAAAACTAAGATATAAAAAAAAACTTTTAATTTTTTATATACTTAAGCATTATTTAATAATAATTTTAAGTATTATATAATTATAATAATAAGAGAAATAAAATAAAAATAAAGCTATAAAGAGAGAAATACCTAAGAGTCTTACTTAAGAGAGCTAAGGTAGCTAAGATTACTAGGGGGCTAAAAAGGCTATAATATCTTTAAGCTAATTAGGCTTAATATTAAAAATAATATTAATTTAAGTTATTTAATTTATATAAATAGCTTTATTTATATAAGTAAGATAAATTAAGTTATTTTTATATATAATTAGGCCTCTTAGGTATATTTAAATTTATTTTTTTTAACTTTATAATTTATATATAAAATTATATATAAAGGAAAAAAAAATAAAAGAAAATTAAAATTAAAATAAATTTCTTTTATTATATAACCTTATTAATTTATATAATAATAATTATTAATTAAATTAATAAAATTTATTTATATAAATTAAGATATATATATTATATATATAATTAAATAAATTTAATAAATTAAACTTATAAATTCTTTTATATTATTAAATATTATATTATTAACTAATATTAAATTTTAAGTTTAAACTTTAATACTAATATCTAATATTTATAATATTAATAACTTTTATAATTTAATATTTTTATTATTAAAATTATTATTAAAATTATTATTATTTATAAATTAATATAAATTAAGATATATATATTATATATTTAATTAAATAAATTTAAATAATTTAATTTATTAATTTTTATTTATTATTATATTTAATATTAAGCTTTAATCTTAATATTTTTTAAATTTATAAAATTTTAATATTAATTCTAAGTATTAATATTTTTAAATAAATTTATAATATTAATAATTTTTATAAAAATAATTATAATTATATATTATATTAATTATTATTTTATAAATTTTTAAAAAATTAATTATTTTTATTAATAAGATTTTTTTTTTAATTTTTATTTAAAAGTTTTTAATAAAAAAAGCTTTTTTTAAATAAATTTAATTTTTTTTATTAATATAATAATAAAATAAAAAAAATTAAATAAAAAAATATTATTATTAAAAATTATAAACTTAATTTATATTAAATAATTTAATAATATATTTAATATAATATTTTAAAAGATTTTATTTAAAATTATTTTTTATAATTTATTATAAATATTTTTATTATTTTTTTAAAATTTATAAATTATTTTTATAAAATTATTTTTATTTTATTAAAAATTAACTTAATAAATATTAATTATATTATTTTAATTATTAAATTAAAAGTTTTAATAAAAAATTATTATAATTTTATTATTAATATATTATTAATTATAATTTAATTTTTTTTAATAAAAATAATAAAAATATAATTTTTTAAAATCTTAATTTTTTTTAATAATTAAAAAATAATTTATTTATTATAAATAAAATTAATTTTAATATATTATTAAAGCTATTAATAATTATATAAATAAACTTTATTAATATAAGCTTATTAAGATTTTAGGCTTTAAATATAAAATTTTTATTATTAAATATATATAATATAATTAGGTAATTTATTAATTAAGCTAATAATTAAAAGATTAAGTAATTATAGCACTTTATATTATATCTAAGCTATACTATTATATATAAGGCTCTTCTATAGTTATATAATTAGGTATATAACTTACTTCCTTATAATTACCCCCCTTCTTATAGTAGTGCGCCCTAAGTCATATAATAATAAGGCCTTAAACTTACTTTTTAATAGCGCTAGTCTTATATAATTAGCTAATATTATACCTATAGGGGTAATTAATCCCTAGCCTAGATATATATACCTATATAATTATATAACCTAAAACTATAAGTTAGAGGTAATAGCTATAAAGGTTAACCCCTAAGGGCTAGCTTTTTTAGCTACCTTATAAGCCTAATATAAGCTAAGGCATAGCTAACTCTTTGCCGCTACTTTATGCGCGTATATACTAAGAATTAAACTTATAACCTTATTAGCTAGGAGACCTATAAAGTATTATAATAATTATAATATAATTAGGTAACTTATTAATTAAGCTAATAATTAAAAGATTAAGTAATTATAGTATTTTATACTATATCTAAGCTATATTACTATATATAAGGCTTTTTTATAATTATATAATTAGGTATATAACTTATTTCTTTATAATATATTAAAAATTAATTAAAATATTTTAATTTTAATTTTAAATAAAATAAAACTTTAAAATAATAATTTAATTTTTTTTTTAATTTTATAATTAATTTATAAATATAATATTATTTTTTTATTTAATTTTATTATATTTATTATAAAAATTAAATAATATTTTATTTAAGAATTAATATTAAAAATTATTTATAATATAAATAATTTAATATTTTATTATTAAAAGCTTAAAAAAATAATTTTTTAAGTTAATTAAGTATTTTATTTTATTTTATTTTATATTAAAAGCTTTTTAATTTAAAAGCTTTATTTTAATTTAATTTAATTAATTATAATAATTAATTTTATTTAAAAAAAAAGCTAAATTAAAAAAAAATTATAATTAAAAATTATTAATATAATCTTATAATTATTATTTTATAATTATTTTTATTATTTAATATCTTAAAAGATTTTATTAAAAGCTTTTTTTTTAGCTTTATATAAAATTAATCCTTATAATTAATAATTTTTTAATTAAAAAAAACTTATTATAAATATTTTTATTTTTATAAGTAATTATTATAATATATTAATTATTTAATTAAAAGTTTTTATAAAAAGGTATTTTTTATAATTATTAAATATAATTATTTAATAATTAAATTTATATTATAAATAATAATTAAATTTATATTTTAAATAATAATTAAATCTATATTATAAATAATATCTTTATAATATATTAGTTTTTATATTATAATTAAGGTCGCCTTACTTATAAAGAGGCTATTAATTTAAGCCTAGCTAAAGGCCCTTTTCCCTAGCTTATATAACTTTTATAATTATAAAAATTATATAAGCTAGGGATTAAACCCTTAACTTATAGGCTAATTAAGGCTATTTTAGCTATTATATTACTATAGCTATTACTTTATTAATACCCTTAATTATTAAAATTATTATTAAACCTATTAATATTATTATAAGACCTACTTAGCTAATTAACCTATTTACTTTATAGCTAACTAAACTAAAGCCTAGCTAAACCTAATAATAGATATATAATATAACTTAACTGCGAAGACTATATAATTAATTATATAATTAACCCCCCCCTTAATTAAGCTAATTAAAATTATATTAAAAGTAAGACCTAGCGAGGTATATATAAAAATTAGAGGATAAAAGAGCTAAGGTTATATAATTAATTATATAATAAGTTATATAATAATAAACTTATTAATTTAAGCGTAATTAAGACTAATTAGTAAGGGGTTTTTAAGCTAATTAAGTAATAATTTTAAATCTAACTAAGGTTTTTTTATTTTCTTAATTAAGTAATTTTCTTATATATATAATAATATATATTATTAAGATTATTAAGCTTAATTAAGATAATATAATCCCCTCCTATAGGGTAAGGTAATAATATACTTTTATTATAACTTTATTATTAATATTTTTAAAAATTAATTAAGATATTTTAATATTTATTTTAAGTAAAATAAAGTACTATAATAATTAAATATATAATATATATACCTTAGTTTATATAAATATATAAATAATAATAATTTTAATAATAATTTTAATAAAAAAATTTAATTAATTATAAGTTAAATAATAATTTTAATCTTAAGGCTACTTTTAAAAGCTATAATATACTACCTTTATAAGCTATTATAAGCTATTATAAGCTTAATATAAACCTCTAATATTAAAATTAGCTTAACTAGGCTTTAATAACACACTGCTCTTAATAGCTTCCTTAGTATATTTCTTAATTTTTATATAATAACCCGACCAAATACCCCTGTGTTCTGGTTTTGATTAATAGCCTTTCTCCACTTCTGACAGATCGCATAGCTATCTACCATAATGTTTACCTCCTGGCTATGAAACCATGATTGTGTGTCTTGATTCCCACTGCCTTGAATGCCCACCATTCCATCCGCGATCATTAGTTTAACATGACAAGATCGGGATTTAAACGAGTTATGGATTGGACGGTCTTGATCCTTCCCGACATAGTGGTAGATGTGCAAAAGATCACGTTCGGGTCCCGTCGGTGGAAGGCCATTGACAAGAGCTCGCGCCGCTTGCTCGTTAGTTCCGCCTTGACCAGGAACCATTTCTCCTGTGTCATTATATCCCCAGCAAACGTAGTACGTAACCTCAACACCACGCTTGAGAGCATCAGCCAACGCTGTCATCAGCGGCTCAGCATTGAGATCTGGCGTCTGGATGAAGATCTCCCTCCTAGCGTTCCGAATTAGAGAAAGCCAAGCCTCGTTCTGAGGAACATGTAAACTCTTCGAGTTTATAGGGCCATAGGGCGGTCGACACACAAGGGCTATTGGTACAGGCTCCGTCGTGAACGTCTCGATGTATGGTGTCATCTCGTCCCCATCCTGGATGTCGGGCCCTGTTGGTTGAATAGGATTCTTAACCGCAAGGTTGAGCTGTCGGTTTGTTGCTTGTAGCCGGGTTTCATCTGATTTGTTGGAGTAGCATGACTGCATTCTTGCAATCTCTGCAGCAGTATCATCATCGTAATGGGGACTCTCAGGAGTATGTTCTGGTAGTTCCGGGCAGGTTCCATGTCGTGACGAGATCTGGCTCCCGTTATACCTCTGTTCGTGATCGAGTACCTCGAGATGCTGGAGGTCTTGTGTGGATGGTGACGAACCACCCTCGGGCGCCGGGTTCTCGGTTGAGGGTGGTTTTGCGACCAGTGGGTTGTTCCAGGTGATCAATGCAGTGTCGTAGATGCTTTCAACCACAGGACCTTCGAGGTGTGTCATCATTTCCATGTTATCATTGTCCTCGATGTTGTTGCTCATGATGGCCGCAATCTTCCGATCAATGATGCAGAATTTAGCGTGCAGGGTCCCCAGTACCAATCTGTGTAGGCTAATAACCTCCATGTCAAGAAACGGCACCTCCTCGGGTGCAGGAAGCTGAATAGAGTGGGATGCAAAGGTCTTAGGCTTCACCCGCTGATGAGGGCTGAAAATGTTCCCAAAGGAAGGCTTGTCATACATGATCTTCACCATGACTCGTTGTCCTCGCCTTCCCGCGCGCTTTGAAAGCTCAATCAGAGAATTCTTGATGAGTCTCTGTGCCACCGATGGCGACCAAGAGCATGTAATGAAGAAAACTTCTTTCTCTGCGCGGACAATGAGATTGGAGCAGTGGCGAACGATGTCTTGCAGAGGGGCGACAATCGTGAGAGGCACTATCCCATGCGATCCCATCAATGGGGGTGAGACTACCCCTGCCATGGGATTGCTGTCGAGGCAGCTCAGTGCATCAGCAAAGGCTTGCAGGAAGAGGGTGCTCGGCTCTGTTGTACCCCAGCGCCCACATTTGAGAGCTAGTTCCAATGGATTGACTGATGCCGCTGGATCATTCATATCAGAAGCATCGGTACGTTGTCCAGCATCCTCCAGGCCGTATAGCCGTCTGACGATATCTCCTGGAGCTTGAGACGGGTCTTTTGCTAGAGCAGAGCTTACGGTCTCACGGGCTTGACAAAGGTCGAAAACGCGTTTGGAAATCATCGTGTTGGTGTTTCTTCGTCTACGTGGATGTTTTGACGATGTGTGTGAGACTGGTGATAATGGCATATCCGACCTAGACCCAGCCGAGGCAGACCTTCACACTTTTATCATGGTTTCTGCCAGCAGGAAGAAGATGAGAGCGTCATTGCGCATTGGAACAAACCTGCTATGAACCTTCAGCATGGCTAGCTTGCCCCCGGGCACCAAATCCTCGGCTTATTGTGCCGTGCGGCAATCATTGTCAGAACGTTATGTACTCATTCATCGCGATCGCCAGGGCACAGTTTGCGCTAAGATCGGCACGTCGTGCCGAGACGGCACAGCTCAGCCGACTAGGGTTTTCCTCAGCCAATTCTTCCGGCCGAGTTCTCCAATCTTAGGAAATAGTGGCTGGGCAACATCCAATTTGTTTGTATTTTGCTGACGCGTTCAACTTGCTAGCGACTCTTGGGTGGTATTTATTCAGTTCGGATGTGAGGCACTTCCCACACTTGGTACGATCTATCACGTCATATTGGTAGCAATCAGGGTTCCTGCCCATCTTTTCACGACGGCAGGCTTTATCAAAGCTACGAAAACATGGTCCTGACCGGGAGAGCGGTTCCTTTTTCACCTGTGTAGCCGGTGTTCATCAAACTCGCATGAGATACCTAGGATATGATATCCTCTGTGAAAGGGCTTGGACCCTGCGACTCCATCAGCACTTAGTTATCCAAACCAAGTGTATTCTCGCGGTAGGCCGTTTTGTATAATCCTAGAGTCCGTCTACACTGTCAGAACTGACATCAGGCTTTTAGGGATGTAGCAATGGTTATACAAAATCGATTAACAAAGCAGAGGCAATGTCTTTGGACAAAGCGCCAAAGCCTCAAGTCCCCTGTATCGGTTCAGTGAGATGATGTCACACCCATATGAGCTACCTTGAAATACAAACTTTCGTCGGCACCGTCCGCTGCTCGTCCCTCGACGGGCTGACTCCGAAGGTGTTTCTGAGGCGGGCATTGCCGCCATAGTCTATAGCTTGGCTTGCGACTGCTTTTTTGCTTCCCTTTCCTTTTCCCTCAGCTGCCTTCGTAGAATCTTGCCACTAGGACTCTTTGGGATGGTGTCGATGAACTCGACACCTCCTTTAAGCCACTTGTGCTTTGCCTTGTGCATCTCAACATGCTGGCAAATGGCATGAACAATATATTCATCCGAAAGCCCGTCACATTTCTCGGATTTCACCACATATGCTTTGGGAACCTCGCCTGTCCTATTATCCGAGACTTGTATGACAGCACAGTCTGAGACTAGGTCATGTCCAAGTAAGTGAGCTTCCAACTCAGCGGGCGCGACTTGATGCCCCTGTGCATGCATGAGCATTGTTGATTAGGTAGCGAAGCGAAAATAAGAAGAAATGAGACAGGGAAACTCACGTTGACCTTGATCAGTTCCTTCAACCTGTCAACAATAACAAGGTGCTCGTTTCCAGAGGCAGCCTTGCGTACCAAGACTTCATCGCCAGTCCGAATCCATCGACCATCTGCCCGCCAGATGAACGTTTCGGTAGTTGCCTTTTGATTATTCAAGTACCCCAAGGCTAGGGATGGGCTTTGTACGAGAAGCTCACCCGGCTTGTTATACTCTGTGATTTCATGGCCCGTCTCAATATCCACGAGCATGGCTCTTGTCCCAGGCACAAGAGAACCGGAAGAGCCGTCATCGATGTCAAGTTCGCTAGTCGTACAGACTACTGTACAGGTTTCTGTGAGGCCTGCAGCTGTTAGAAATGTCCGGCAGCCATGTTATCGTCTACACACCGTATCCTTGACCAACGCGCCACTTTGGGTACTGCCTTCGAACTTCATCTACGACTTCGGAGCCTAGTGGTGCGGCGCCGGTGTAGACATATCTCACGGAGCTTAGGTCGTACTTTGCACAAAGAGTCTCGTTTCGGATAATGCGAATGATAATGGGTGGCACCTTTTATAGTCAGAATCAAGGTTATGCGGCAGCTATTGTGGTGATGGGGACTCACCACGAACAAGAGGGCAATTTTGTATTTCTGCACTGCAGCCAGAACCGCCTTGAAGTCAAACTCGGGCATGACAATAACTCCATCGCCCCGAAAAGTGCTGGCGTAAGAGATGATGAGGAGACCGTATATGTGACTAAAGGGGAGCACACCCAGGCAGGCTTGGGTTTTGATGCCGAGCTTTTGTCTTGAGACGCTATCAAATGCTGAAATCTGTAAGACGTTGGAAATGACATTGCGGTGAGAAATCATCACAGCTTTCTATGGTGAAGAGATCAGCAGGTGAGCCAGATACAACGAGGATGAGAGACTAACGGGAAGACCTGAAGTTCCACTGGAATAGCAAAGGTACGCAACTTGTCTGGCGCCCTGACCTTTCACCCACTTGAGACTCTCCAAGGCTGGCAAAGCAATGCCTTGTTGAATGAGCTTATCCACTGTGGTGAATTCCAGCCCGTTGGTACCCCCTGGAGTCTCTAGGAGGAAAATGCGATCCTTGGAGATACCGACAGCTTCAGCAGCCTTGACAGCCCGATCAATGAGAGCGGTGCAAGTGAAGAGCGCCTTGGCACCAGACGATCGCAACTGGTGCTCAAGTTCACTTGCCGAGTAAGCGGCACTAGCAGGAGTGACAATTCCAGATAGTCGATGAACAGCTTGCGTGACGGAAAACGTATCAATCTAACAGATGTAAGGTGATTCTCTCGGGAATGTGAGGAACGGTCTACCTACAGCGTTCACTGAAAAGATAGCAACGACTTTATCCCACTCAACGCCCTCGTTGGGCGAGAAATCCAGTTTCTTGGCAATGCTGCGGGCCAGGAAGTCAGCGCGCTGACGTGCTTCCGAGGCAGAGTACGTTTTGCCAGTAAGGCCGCAAGTGAATGGATTCCTGGACTGCGAAAATGGTAGCCGACCGAAATTCTCGGTTGCCATGAAGTCGTGGAGAGATATAGAATCGGGAGGGTCTGGTTCATCCTTTAGAACAGCCAACGATGATTCTTTCATTTGTGAGGTAACATACCGATGGGGAGCTGAGGCACCCATTCTGGGGATGTAAAGACCATCTTGGGCGTGGGCGTGATGGGGTAAATTACGTTGTTGCAGGAGATAACAGGGGGGCTTGATGGCGACGATTGGGGATGCAAACCAAGCAAGCAATGGACAAAGTCTACGTGATACTTATGAGAGTCGGTAAACAGGTAACGTTAGAGTCTCGGCCGGTACTCGAAGAATCCCAGGTGCGTCCCCTGAGTCAAGGGCCCTGACTAAGATGATCATTTTGCGGGGATGTTGCATCGGGAATTGAGAGCGGCAAGGCTTCCCGCATCCTCCGAGGCACTTTGAAGTGAAGATTCGAGCCTGATAGGCCCCAAGCTTCTCCGCAATCCCTCCATAATCCCCGGATTTGAGATACAATTAGGCCAAGATGCGAGTGGAGCTCGGCAGGGGAGGGTTTGAAACCCGAGGGCGAGCTCCTTGGCAGCATCGGCTTTCAAATGCGAAGCCAAACCCGAGTGATACCCGATGCCCACGTCTACGCTGAAAAGTATTTACGAGGCCTATAGTCTTAATACGGCTTCAGACAACCAATCGGATCCTATTGCACTGCTCAGTATCATAGTATGGTCGAATTGGTTCTCACATTGATCCGCGTAGGGACAAATCCCATATCGACCTAGGCATCTCATCTGAGCATGTATTGTAGATTCATGCCAGCCGCTCCGCGATAACAAACCGATCATTGGCCACCATTGGTGGAAGTAGTATCATCTTTTCTCAATGGAACTGTGGGTAATGCCAAGAGTTCTTGTTGGTCTTCTGATGACATAGTGGGCTGAGCGTGCTGTGCCACATAAGCACAGCACATGAGAAGGCTACCAGGCAACAATGCGACTTGCGCGCTTTCCACTTGATAATACCCTCAATATCCTATCTTTCTCTGTGTTTCGAGCCTTGACGCCACATCAGGCCTGACCATCTTTCCCTCGGCCGAATGGCCCCATCACTATTCTACGTCCTTGCTCTAGGAGCAGCATTACACGCGATTCCGGCATATGGGCAAGGCGAGCAGCAGCCGCTCAACGAGGCTATTAGAGGAACCCCCCACGATGCGCATCTAGAAGCGCGGCCTGCCGAAATCACCATCTTCAATGACCCCAAGTGGCCTTGTGTACCAGAGACAGGCCAGCCTTCGGTTGACTTGGACGTGCCTCTCAACACTTGTGTCTCTGCGAACTTCACTCTCGACAGCAATGTCCACCTCATGTCCCCCGGATTATGCCCAGGAGGCACCAAAAGCCCCTACATATCCATTTACCCAAGTTCGAGTTGTACGGGTATATCTAACCACCCAACTTGGTACGACAGACGCGTCGCACTGAATGGTCCCGGTTATTGTCTCGGCAAAGCCGTTTGGGGAAGCAAGGTCACGCCTCCAGAAGGGCAATGGTCGATGGAATTTCGATGCGATGGCATGGAGAGCGACGAACCCATGAGATTTCTCCATGTCACACTTCCCGAACCACCCGCGAAGTCCGAGCCAGAACCTGCCCGTCCGAGACCGAAAACAGCTTCCGTCTCCGATTCAGCGTGTTACATTTCTGGGATGGGAATGGCCGGCGCTCCCAAGTTCATCTTCCAACGACCGGAAGCCGATGTGTGTGTCAACGTCGCCCCAAAGCATAGACTTAAGATCTACCGGAACGCCTTGTGTCCGAACGGTACCGAGGCGCTTTTCGCGCGTTTCGGAGGCGGAGGCTGCAAAGGTAGCCCCATCGAACTCAAGGAAGTGGATAGTGGCATGATGGCGACCAACTCCCCAAGTACCTGTATTGACATGGGAGGAGAAGAAGCCAGCAGTTATACCTTCTGGTGCACAGGTGATCTCCACCAAAAGGATGTGCCTCAAGGCCTGTTTCCTGATGATGATGACGATGACGATACTCGGGTCCGGTTACACTACACGTATGGAGCCCCTGCCAGAAGTTCAAACAACAAGTCAAGCGCCGAATCATTGAGGATTTCAATAGATTACAGACTCATGGGGTTAGCGGTCCTGGTGGCTGTGCTTAGTATAGTGGTCAGGTAATTGACCAGCAACGGCTGGATTGACAATGTTGGATGTTATGAAGTTTCCTTCTCATGCTGTACACCCTTTCATTAATTAATACAACCAAGTATTCTACCTATCAGTCGACTGCCCACTCAGACTCAGAAGCTCAATGTCACTCCTATTCCTTGCATGGCCACTTGTGGAGCTACCATGTGGTTCAACGCTTTGCGAGTCGTGTTTGGGTTGCGATACTTCTGTTGTGCAGATGGCACCCCTGCTATGCATTGATTCAATGTCATGAATCTCGTGGAACTCGCTGTCATCAGTCCTCACAGGCCTTGGAATTCTTCCCGAGGATTCACCACTGTACTTGTTCGTTGATCCTCCGTTGCGTCGAAGAAGTGGGCGCAATGAAGGGAGACAGGCAACAATGAGACCAATGTAAGCATCGAGAGCACTCCATAGCTCTATCGATAACTTCGTGTTACCACAGGAATGTTTCGATGAGTATGAGGTACTTACCAATCATGGTTATAGATCTGAAACCGTCACGGTCTCCCAGCTGCACGTTGAGAAAACGCGTGAGGGAAAAGATCAAATCGATGAGGCCGATCAGAAAGACCCCATACACGCCGTTTTTCGTTCTTCTATTCATTTTGAGGTCATGAAAAATCGAGAATGGTAGTAAGAACACTGAAAGTAGGCTTAGCAAAGATGATGTTTCGAAATTACCGAGTGCAGATTGAACTTACACTGGAGACTCCCAAAGAAGTGCAGCCCCCAAGCGATCTGAAAGATCATAGGCAGCCACTTAGGGTCACACTCTTCAATAGGTCTTGTGATAACCCTCAATACATAGTGAGCGGAATACTAGTATGGGAGGCGCTTGGACAAACCAGTGTCTTTCAAGAGGGAGGCATGAAAAGAGCTGCAACCCCAAGGTAGTGATGTACGCCAATAGGCAGTAGACGGTAGTAGTCCATAAAAGAGCTCTTCTTTTGACCATGAAAATTGGAAATATTTGGAAGTACGTCGTGAGCAATGATGCCTTGCATAAATAGAATGTCGTGTAAAAGGGGAAATCGCCAAGCCATGACAGCTGAAGAATGCGTCAATACGTTTGGTTTCGACAGGCATAAAACGTGTCCTCGGGAGGGGCAATCTATGAGGTAGAAATACCTTGAATAAATATTCTATGACCTTCGGGTCTTTGTCCAAGGTCGTAAAGTCGTATGTCCGCTGAGGCTCGAGCGCGCCATTGATCTTCATCACAACATTGACTGATGCACACCAAACAGCGGAACACCATGCCGCTATCATAAAATAGTCGCTTGCCAGAAGGCGATGTCTTTGAATTTTTAACCTCAGATAGATCCGCGCACCGATAATCACGGCTGCGAGCCCGATGAGGATGTAGATGGTAGCCTGCCTTTGTAAGCATTTGATACATTCTCAAGGAACCTACGTGTCCGCTTGACAAAGGCGAACTAATATTTCTGGATAGTGGGCTAATTCTCAACACTTACAATCACGGTTGACCCCGACGGCGATGCGACGGTCATTGCTGTTGATGCATCGCAAAAGTCGTGTGGGATGCGGAGCCTACGCGTCAGGGGAGACTCTAGTTGGGATGAGTGCCTGGAGAAATGAAATGCATTCGTAAATCGATGTCTGACCTAAAATCTGGACTAGGCAATTTTAGGTATGGTCATCCATTCCGAGCAAGGTAGATGAAGTCTAGATGCCGCCAGGGATCTGAGGGCCCTGGAATGTTGTCGTGGCGGTTCACCTGGACTAGTTGCTACATAGCATGAAGTAAGACAAGCCCAGGAGATGATAGCCCAGATAGGAATGTTCAAGATCTGCCATGGCGATGTTTCCAGGCTCAGCAATGCATTCGGAAGCGCCGCGTTACATTTTGTCCCCAAACGCCGGAACTCACATCCCCAACCCTCCATCACAGCCACTTTTCACAACATCCAGTCCCGGCGCCTTCCGGGTCTCGGCACATAGTGTACCAGCCTCAAAAGCGTAGCCTCGACTTTCACTTGGGCACTTGAGTTTATTCTTGAAACGTTTGTGCGTTACTCGCACGGAGCAACCTAACCTGACATTATCCAGCCCCTGTGGCCGTATACTTATCTGAGAAACCCAGGCATTGCTCGAGGTCGCGTTGTCTTGATCGGCCAGGAGTAGTTCAGATATACAGTAATAAATCAGGAACTCATACTTTCTAGAATCCCTGCATCGCTCTCTTCCCATGGAAATACCTGCTCAATGGACCGAATTAACTTCTCATGATGAGATGAACGTGGCTTGATAGTAGCCTTGAAAGGCTCTGGGTGGCTAACAACGCCCGGCGTGAACCGTATCTCCGGCTGGGCCACTTGATCACCCCTGGTGATATCAAAGACAGCCAGAGACTGCGCAATGTTAAGATACAATGCATTGTCGGCCAAAATGCGACCAGGGCAAATGCGACGTCCAAAGCCAAAAACGAATGTGTGAGGGTCCGGCGCAACCTCTTTGCCATCATTTGGCCAGAATCGCTCCGGTTTAAAGCACATGGGTTCGTCGTAGACCTCAGGGTCATGCGTAAAGTGCCTGGAGCGTAACCGTTTGTTAGACATGTCACAAAACATCACCGTAGGCGCACTCACCAGACGTTGGCAAATAGCATGGAACCTTCCGGGATAAAGTACCCTTCGCACACATCATCCGCTGTACTCGTATGAGGCAAGCCCATGGGTGCCACTGGATGCCATCGTAAAACCTCTTTGACGATTGCGTCGATGTACGGCAAACTCGGGCGGTCTGCCAAGGTTGGCAAGCGGTTTTTACCAATGGCTCGGTCAATCTCTTCTTGCGCCTTCCTCTGAACGTCTGGGGAAATGGACATTGCCAAGAAGAAGCATGCGAGAGCTGATACGGTCTATGCTCGTTAGCATGGCGCCAAGATTAGGGGGGAAGCACTAACTGTATCAGCGCCCGCTGTGTAAAGTGACATGGCTGACCATTTGTTGGTGAACTTGCCCTCGGGAGTTGAGTCGCCAGCCTCCAATAATCGTGCAAGAAACGAATTGTCATCCTTTCCCTGGGCAATCTGATGTTTGACAAAAGCATAGGGCTTCTCCGTCACGTCGTGCAACTCAGCTGCCCATTGACGAGCTGTCCTCTTCCACCCAGTTCCGGGCACCCAGTCTGGAAGGTATCTCACTACGGTCATGAGCATCAGTCATCACAGCGACTTGGGTTTGGTACTTACAGAATGGTATCATGTCAACCATGAAAGCACCCGGAACACCGGCTCGCGCAAACTTGTCCATGGCGTCCCCAGCCATGCTGACTAGAACATCATCCTTGAAGGGCTCCGCCGTGTATCCATATGCGATCTTGAGAATGACCGCACCAGCTTCCCTACAGTCCAGTCAGCCACAGTCTCTTGGAAGGATGTTGATGGGGTTTTGGGGAACAAACTTCCTTATCTGATTCACCAGATCCTCGGGATTGTCCAGTACGTGAAGCAGAAAGTGCCCAACTTCAGCCTCCTGTAAAGTGTTGTACTGTGCTGCTGCTGTCTTGGAACCAATGATCCGGCTCATATTCTTTCGGTAGGTCCGGAAACGGCCATTGTATTGGGAAAGACCCAGTGAGTTCTCCCAGCCCAGCCTGTTCCAAGCGCTGTTAGTCCTGCGCAAAACATGATGAGGGAGGATGTCAAGCCATACATCTCACCTGCAAAAATTTGTCGAGGTCTGGAAGAGTGCTTTACAGATCGTTTTTCAAGCAACTCAAATGCAAGTTGAGCGTCGTTGATGATCACCAGAGTTTGTCCCATCACGGTGACAGAGCTGATTGGACCTGCACAGGTCAGCTTTCTTGAGGGGCCTTGATGTGAACAGGAATTAATTCTGGACATACCATACAGATCCTTGTGTTTCAGCCAATGATGAGCTTCAAGGACACCGGTTTTGGGCAAGTCGTTGAGATTCCCGGCGAGAGGAAGGCCTTTTGGCCCTGGTGGCAAGGGAGGGATTCCATTCGCCTTGCTAAAGGGGCGTTTGAGAATTACTACAATAACCACACCGACAACTGAGCCAAAGACGAGCGTTACGAGGCCAGTCATGATCGCAATAGAGAACGCGTTCGCAAAAGGAAAGTTGGAAAGCCCAAGATGGGGAAGTCAATGAGCATCAAGAATGACGCAACCCTCGCCTTCGCTCACAAAAAAGTCATCATGCTTGGGGCTCCGGGCCGTTTTGAATCCCTGCTGGAGCCACAAGACTGATGCAAACGCCTCGGACGTGCTCCCTTCACATTGCCAAATCAGGGGTAGTGGATTAGCTACCGTGGAGGCACCCACGCAACGTTTTCCCAGAACGGAGTAGGCTTCGCAACGATTGTTGGTTTCTCTGCATTTCTCAAGTCCACACTCGGCATTTTCCATCCTCTCCAGTGCCACCGTTGCGCGAAACAAGCTAACGAGACGCCGGTATGCATGGCTCAGGAGGAAATGGTACCCCCAACCCCGACAGGTGCGATCGACGGGCTAAAAAAAGCAAGTCTGGGGATTGGATGCTACCCTCTCGATTTTAGCACCGAGCTCGCAAGGCCCTTCGTCTACGACGTGTTGGTTCTCTGTCAATCATTGCAGAATTTGCAACGCTTAAGACTCTTGTGTTGCATCTCTTTGCTTTTCTACAATGGATAACGGAGAAGAAATGGTCTGATGCTGGCGTTTCGTCAACTTCATGATATATCACATCCTTCAGCTCTGATGGGAACGCGAATTATTCCCCCGAGGCCCCCGCTACAGGATCCGCAAGCTTGGGGTGCTAGAATTCGTTTATCGTCTCTGTGCAAAAAATTGAAGTCGCTGCCAAATTCAAGCCATTAGAAACACCGATGGGAACCGGACGAGTTGCAAATATCCAAAGTTAGACCCCGGGCCAAGTTGCATTGAACACCCCTCATATGACCAAGAAAAGCAGTCATTCGGTCTGTTCCCGCTGATCAGCTCTCATTATAGATCTACAAGATTATCGCCACCAAGTTTGAGCAATCCGAGGTCTCGATACACAATGAACATGTCAGATGTGAGAAATTAAAAGAACAAGGCGAATGAGTGAAGGCCCACCTCCCTACAGTAGACAAAAATAAAGGACTGGAAGGAGAAAGATACCGGGCTGTTTGCCGACAATCGCTCCCAACAACGAGCTTGTCTCCCAGTGCCGTCGGTTGGGCTCCAGTTTTGCTTTTTACATACAACCCGCCTGGCCACCCAGTCGCTGTTGAAGAAACCCAACGGGGCTGAAAGACCCGCAGCGGGAGAGGTCTAGGCTTTCCAAAGAAAGATTCACCTGCAGTAGTCTATACACTAGACAACGGCCTGCCGGGAATTCTCAGCGACCTCCACCAACCAAGCGGGGTGTGCGGCATGTTGTCTCTTTTCTCGAGACGAGTCAGAGACATCTTCGAAGCCCTGTCCTAGTCGGTACGGCCCGTTAGGCCCTTTCAAGAATATATGGCTATTACTGCTCACAAGATGAAAAATTCACTGTGGCCAGAGGAGTTGAGGACAGAGGCCGCCTACGGCACAGATGCGAATCCCAAGCTCCTCGATACTATGACACTCGTTGCAGTCAGTTGTTAAAACAGCTCAGGTAGATGGATAAACCGGAGATCAAACACTTCATGTAACAGTTCTTTAATGTAGGTACTCCATAGACCCAGCCCCTTGGTGTCAACAAGGCCGCATGCTTGGTGCAGCTGGACCAGTCGTTGTGAAATCACGCCTCACTCCACCGATCGTTTCATCCCCACCCCTTCCGAGGTCCTGGCTTTCAGGCCACAAGTCCATCATACTCTGCTGTGGTCCATGGAGCCGGTAACGGCGCCCCCACGGCTGATCCGGATCTCGATCGGACCTGCATGGTTATATCAATGAGTCCTGCGTACCTCTACAAGCCGCAGCTGAGAAGTCTGATCCTCGGGCTCAGAAGTTAACGACTCTCTCAAAATCTTTCAACCTGACGACGAATGAGGCAGCGATGAGATTCTCCCTGGTTCTTTGTCTCGCTGCTGCCATGCTAGGCAGGGCAGCAGCGCAGGCTGATCTTCTTGCCGCCCTCCCAAACTGTACAGTACGTGTAAGCTGGTCGGCGCTTGATGGCGCTAACATCATTTCCACAAACTAACGCCCCAGTCTCAGGTCCAGTGCTTCCAGACGAGCATTTCCAACACATCATGCTCGCCTTCAGATATCCCATGCCTTTGCGGTGATCAGGCATTCTTGGGGGCGGTCCAGGGCTGCCAGGCCCAGAGTTGTACCATCAAGGAGATCTTGAGTATGTAGCACCTCCCTAAGCCCTTATTCTCAGCGGGACTGAGCAAGTATCAGCATCGACAAATGCAACGTTAGCAGCTTGTGGCGTACCTCCAGGGGATCAATCCGCCACCATTATCGGCATCCCAGCATCCTTCGGCTCCCTCGCTATTCTCTTGGTTCTGATCCGTGTCTTTGGGCGTCTCTGGATTACCAAGGTTGACTTGGACTGGGATGATTATCTGATTGTCCTTGCCGTGGTGAGTCTCGTCCTCAACAACTTCTTTCATGGCGCCGCATTGAACAACGCACTGAACAACTCTGTAGATATCTGCATCAGTACTAAATATTGTTTGCTATCCAAGTCAGTTAACTTCCTGTCGCCGCCCCAACTTCAGTCTAATAAACATATAGTGGCCCATCTTGGCATGGGAAAGGACTTTTGGACGATCCCGTTCCCTGGCATCGATATGACACTCAAGGTAAGATTTTGACGCGAGACAAGTCAAATTTAGAGCTAATCGCATTATACAGCTGCTTTACATTGCCGAAATCTTCTATATGTTTGCAGAGATGTTAGTACAAATGTCCCTTTTGGCATTTTACATCCGCGTCTTCCCAGAGGCTTCTCTCTTCGTGAGACGATCGTCCTGGACTCTGATCGCCATTGTAGCGTGCTTCGGAATCGCAAACACCTGCACAATGATCTTTCAATGTACCCCAATTCCCTTCTTCTGGTCTGGTTGGGCTGGTGAGATGACTGGAAGATGCATCGATATCAACCTCTTCTCCTGGATCCGTGCCGCGATCGAAATCGCAATCGACGTCGCGATTCTTTCCTTGCCTCTTCCTAGCGTCGTCAAGTTGCAGATGAGCTGGAAGAAGAAGGCTCAAGTCCTTCTGATGTTTGCGCTTGGCTTTGTGTGAGTCATATTCCGTTATTCCTTGCCTGCTCTGGGTCGAAATTTGAGTCCAAGTCTAACCTGTGTCTAGCATCACTGTCGTCAGCATTCTGCGTCTACAATCGCTCATCCAGTTCGCCAAGACATCCAATCCCACTTGTACGCCGCCCTTCTCCCATTATCGCACACTTGTCAAGCCGTTGTTCACAAACATGACACAGATGATAACTCGCCGGCCATTTACTGGAGTGTCCTCGAATGTGACATGTTCATCATTTGCGCCTGCTTACCTGCCCTGCGATCGGTTCTCTCCAAACTCGCGCCCAGGTTCTTTGGCACCACTCGCAAGAAGAGTTATCCATCCGGTGATTACTATAGACATGAGGGTTCAAACCAAGACTCTGAGCGTCAGGTATCCTCGCATCAAATGAGAAGTTTGGACAGCTCGGGAAAGATCACGAAAAGCGTTGACGTGGATGTCACGCAGGAACAAAGAACGGCATCCGATGAGGATCTGGTCTACCCACCACGATCATACTACTTATCCGATAGCTAAAACTGGTCTTGGTGTGAAAATATATTTAAATAAATGATAGATACGAATATTATAGACACATGATGCTTCCATATCCCATCTGTCGAGTTTGACCTTAGGCGTCGGCATCATACACGCAGATTGATCATCTGACCCTTATTGAGTGCCTAGGTCTCCAGCGATTACTTCAGTGAGTCAAAAAGAGACATCTTTACTGTGTCGAGCTGCTGCACAGCTTCGATCTCATCATCCAGACTCTCCAGGAATCGCTTCTCGTCCCACTTTGGTTTCCAGCCAAGCTTCAGTGCATTCTCGGGGATAAGTTGCCCACTTCCAACAGTTAGCTTGTTAATCTCATCACATCTGAGGAATATGTCACCTGGAAGTGCCGATAGCTCGCATATACAGGCGCGGGAATCCCATGGTATCGGCGGCTTCATCATAGCTTGGCCACACCTGCACCTCTGGCTCAGTCACAAGCCCGCGGGAGTAGAGACCCTTGGCGAGACCATCCATCACCTTCCACCAAGGAGACCTATGAGCCAAGGCGAAGTAGTATCCGTTTTCACCGCTAGGAACCGGCTCTTGTCGCAAGACCTTCTTCAGGAGGAGGAGATAAAGTGAAGTCAAATCAGAGATATGAACTGCAGCTGGGCTCTGTGTTCTGTCAGCCAGTACTTAAGCAGGCAATTTGAGCAAATCTTTCATCATATGGTCTTTGGAGGGGGATGTTTAAGGAAGGTGGTAAAACGTACGCCGTCGACATCGAATTTGTAGACAGTCTTCAGCTTAATGCTAGTTCTGACGAAAGCAGGGATGTTGACAGACAGTTTTCGACACTCGCCAGTGCCTCTGCCATCTATTCAATAGTTAGATTATCTTCTTATGGTGTTTCACCTCTTTGCAGTCCGTCAATACTTACAGACCACAGGGACAACAACGTTCAAAGTTGTGACGTTCTGTGCCTTGCCCTCGTCTGCAAGGAGAATGTTTGTCTGTGCTTCAATTAGTCCTTTCTCTCATTTAAAAATAACTCCCCAATACTTACCTGTCTAACCGGATTTTCCGTGCCAATCTCTCTCTCCTTGCTGAGGAGAGGGTCGGTATCCCTGACTTCTCCGGACGGCCACCCACCCTCCTCCGTGAACATGGTTGCCACAGATGACTATGCCAAGTTCAGTAGGGTTTTTCATATCAACTGTTAAGAACTCACATGAATCAAGTAAGTCTTGTTTCCACTGTCTCGCTGGCGTTGGCCAAGAGCGGCGAGGAGGTTCGTGGTCATGGCGGGGTACATGGAACCCGCAGTGTGGATTACAATATTGACTGGAATTTCGTCAATATCCCTAACTCGAATACTCTGGGGTTGCACATACTCTCATTTCGAAGCACGGCCTCTTCGACTGCTGCCTTGTTGTTAAGGTCAACATTGACAGCATCGATCCCGAGCTTGGATACACTTTCGACTTGGTCCTGCGCTCGAACGGCAGCAAAGAACTTTGCGTCCTTGGAGGAATCATTTGAGTGAAGGAGGAGATCTGCTAGAACAGAGCCGCCACTGTAGGATGTCAGTGACACTGTGGAAAGGGCACAGGGATACTTACATATAACCGGCAGCGCCCGTGATGAGAACGTTCTGAACCATGATTTTGATATGGGTATGAGAAAGTACCTAGAGTATGACTTAGGTGTTAGATGCTTGTTCGCTTTACTTCCTTCTCGTAGGGGAGAGGAACAGTCCTACTTATACTCAAAATGTCCTCGAGCCGTGAAGGGGAGGATGAATCGCCTAGGAAGGCCGATTGGCTGCTTCAATTAATGTGGACCCACATCCAATCCTTTCGGAAACCCGCGCGTTTGCGGTGAATTTGTAATCTCACCAGAACAACTCTCGATCTTACGCGTAGGGTGGATGGGGACACTACTTCCTAACAAACTTGTGTGACAAAGATGGAAACCCGCGGGAATCCTGCCGACGGAAAGCCCAGCGTTCGCCCGGCAATCACTCGTCGCTCGGTACGTCCTCGTGGTGCCACTTGTTGCTGCCAGGATGCTGACATTTGCGTGTTAGTGTGACCAATGCCGCGCACGAAAGGTGACATACCATGACTTAAGCCTACACGGTGGGGGTTAACTAATGTCTTGTCTCTAGGTCGGCTGTGATAGAGGCTCTCCTTGTTCGAATTGCTTATCTGCCCGTGTCGAGTGTACTCATAGTACCATCACCTCGAAACCGGCTACTGGCAAGCAAAGGGTATTAATCTCGACTCAATAGTGAGTAATAATGACCAAAGCCCCGTATCACTAGCCGATTTAACAACCATTGGTAGCGAGCGCAAAATTGACAACATTGCTCGGGATATTGACGACATCAAACTTCTTCTCCAAGAGCTCAACCTACCAGGACAACCACCAGTATCCGCATCCCAAGCCCAACAGCCTCTACCGCAGGCGACTTCAAACAGCCGTGATAAGCCCCTATCTGTGAATATCACAACAGCTGCTCCAGCCACAATTGCACAATGGGATCATTCCTCCCACGTCATTGACTTTGTGAGAGCCCTTGTCGAGGACAGATCTGGAATGAACCACGATGGTCAAGGGCCAGAGTCCGAGTCAAGCCAGGTGATTTCGTCACTGAGAAATCTTCTTGATGCTCTAGAGAACCCCAGTATCGCTCGAAACTCGCATCCAGATGCCTCTGCAGCTGCAAACCAACAAGTCGGCACTTCAATGCCCCCATTGGAGTCTGCTGTAGGCATACTGCGCTGGGCAAGGAGTATGTTGCCCGTGACTCAATTACTTGGATTTCTACTAATGATTCAGTGCATCAAAACTCCCACAGACTTTCTTGGATCTGTAAAGTTCTTCCCTTTGACAAGTTTGAAGAGATCTGTCGCAAAGTATACTTTGCAGTCGACGACTACACCAAAGCTGAGTTCATCATCACCAATAGCTTCCTATCGTACGTCTTTGCAGAGCATGCTGTGATACGTGGGGATGCTACCTCGCGAGAGTATTGTAATCTCTGCCGATCAAATCTCGGCAACGCGATATGGCGTCTCCCTCTGTTCCTACCCGCCTCTATGGAAATGATTGCTGCACTCACATTAGGAGTAAGTCTTGAGAAACACAGAGGACAGAATACACAGGCTAAATATCACAAAGGCTTTACATTCGGTTGAAGATTCCAAAGCTTCAAGGGCTTGGACTTTGCTCTCGAATGCCCTGAGTCTCTGCCAGACTCTCGGGTATCACCGCCTCAGCAACTCAATAAGAGGCACAAGTACAGCCCAAGATGCCCAGAAGCAACTGTTCTGGGCCGTCTTTGGTTACGAAAGCGGGCTATCTCTCAGGCTTGGGCGGTCTTCGGGCATTCGGGACAGTGATATCGTAACACCTGTCAATCCGAATGAGCCACGCTTTATCAAAGTTTCACGAGTCCAGAGACAGGTCTATGAACGGCTATATAGTCCAGCTAGTCTCTCAGTAAGTGCTGATGACCGTTACCAAACCTGTCAAAGGCTTTCTCAGGAGATGCGAGCAACAATCGACGAGACCCGCATCGAACTATCTGTATGAATCTAAAGCCGGTATATGTTTGGGCTTTGCTGATTTATTATTCAGAAGGCGACAATTGAGGCCGAAACTGGTGGCTCTGAAGCAGATCCGATGAGAGTCATATATCTTCAATGTGACTTCGTCTGCCAGTCCTCCCTTCTCGCCTTGATCCTCAAGGCAATTCCTCCGGGGCAGCATCCAGATATTCCTGACAATTGCATCTCAGTTGCTCGCAGCACCTTGGATATGCATGAAAGATGCATGGAAGGTATGCGACGCTGTAAAGACCCGTTGCTTGTCCGGAAGTATGTCAATTGGTGAGTTGGATGTCCTTGTGGACTGGAAGTTCATTGACTGCAAGGTCATTACCATGGCATAAAGTTACTAACTATTCCTTAGGGCGCTGCTAAACACTCCCTTCGTTCCTTTTAGCATCCTCTTTACCCATGCTATTGAGAAACTTGATATGGACGACTTCGCTCGCCTAGAACGATTCGCTGTCTCGTTGAAACTTGAGGCTACTGATACCGAGCCACTCACACACCCGCATCGACTATACGAGCTCCTTTGTAAAGCTGGTCGTCTATACATCAGTTCCAACACGCTCTCATCTCAATTTGGTGGTACTCTTGATCCCAACATGCTAGCTACTCTAGCATCAACTGAGCCCATGGGTATCATGACAGAAACGGGGATGGCGATGCAAGGCCCCGATTATTATGGGGATTACATGTTGGATCTTGGTAGTTGGTACCATGACAATCAGCAGCTGATGAGTTTATTGGATGAGGATTTCATGTTTGAATAGTTGGCCTCGATGCTCGGATGTTGCAGTCATCGATTGGCTGCGCCTTCTCAGTCGTCCTCATATGTACCCAAGCTCTAGAGTGCCTAGAAACCGACTCATGATCAAGTCATTTGGTGTGGCGTTTACGGACATGAAGCCTCGAGATGAGCCAGCGCGGCCACATGTGCCAAAGGTAGACGGCATGTTCTTGGGAAATGAAATCCGCAAGGAAAATGTATTAAATCTAGTAAAGTAAAAGTGATTATATCTGTTCATGTCTCATTCGTTCCCCATCTGAGCCGCTGAGAAACCTATGCACCCAACCCTCATCCATCCTTGCAAGCCGTGATCAGGCGCCACTCCCATGTAGTCTGTAACCTGACGCATTCTTCTATAATCTCAGGATCCTCCCACCACCATGTATCAACGGTGATATACTCTCCCCAGACCTCCATCCAGAGCATCCTACCAACTATATTTCGGAGCTCCTGCTTGATGGTATCCTCCGACGGATGGCTGTTTTCAGCCGGTGTGAGCTGTTGCTCATCGAGCGGCACAGCGGAGAACTGCGTGCTCGTAATTCTACCTTCAATATGCAATGATGCATTCTCCAACCAGATTGGAAGCAATCTGCTCGGGTTCATGCAGCGAAAATTTGTTTCCAAGTTTAATAACAAGTTGTGCTCGATCCACGCTCGTAACAATGGCCCCAGGGAGCTTGTAAGCGGGAGCGGGTCGACCAGCACGAGATGCAAAGCACCGTTGGGCTTGAGGCATCGGTGGATGTTTTTAAGGACACCAGGAATCTCCTGGGATGGTGTTGACAAAGGAAGACGTAACGAATAGACTGCCTCAAATGACGATGGCGCCATAGGAAACGCTGATGATGACCTCACCGGCACAAGGACCGGATGAATATTAGGAAAGAGAGTGTGAGAGAGTGGCGCTGGTGACAGGTGGTAAACCTGCTTGTTGTGGTGCACGGCTGCTAAATATGAAGTCGCAGCTACGAGACCATGTCAGTGAACGGTTCCATGACAAGAATTCGGCCAGAAGAGACTTACCTGGTGTCTCATAAAGTGCAAGAACCTTCTTTGGTTTATCCGAGTTCGTATCCTGAGCAGTGTCTGGTCTATCCTCCTCTTGATCTGCCGGCTGGTCCATGTTGTATAACGCAGAGAGCATCCATTGAGTCTTCTCTACCTCCAAGTCTTTCCATGAGTTGGGGCTGCTCAACGTTCCCCATACTCCCTTGAGGCGGAGAAGGCGGATGCTGTTGGATTCAGACGCCAAGCGTGTAACTTCACGCTGCATGGCATTCTGCTCCATCGGAAAAGTTGACTCTGGTGAGCTTGGCACTTCAACGGGATCTTCCACGGTTGATGAGAATGTCTCCGTTGTGGGAGTGCAGGCCCACGTGTCTGGCGGCTTCCAACCATCACTTGGCTCACTCCTCAACAAGGCATTGCACGATGGCACTCGTCTTGGTGTACTGGGCAGAGGTGGTAGAGGTGCGCTTGGGGACTTGCTCTTGAGCGCCCGCAAGGATAAAGTCCTATTCATGGTGAGATGAGATCAATAATGACACTTGGAGTACATACTGGCCACCCGAGGACCGTGGACGACTGAGAGACTTGCTCTCTGTGTTGGCGGTGATGGTCACCTCGGAGCTCAGACCAAATTGAGGGTCCGAGGGCGTGCGTAGTGAGGTTGTGACTTCAGTGCTCCTGGCTATGTAGGAGCCCTCACTAAAGGTCTGGACGATATGGCATGGTTCTAATGCCACCCGCTCGATGACTTGGGTGTCCCATGGAGGGGTAGGAGGTAGAGGATACTGGTCGTCATCCCCTCTGGAGTTGGTGTTGTAAAGCTCTGGAGGAGCCTGGCGGTCAGTAAGTCGAGTCAGGTCAAAGTCGTAGATGCCTGCGTCTCGCTTTGACAGATTCGACGAACCTGAGGAGCATTCCAGGATCTGTTCGTGAACAAGAGTGTGGTCGGTGGTGGACTCGAAGCTGTGAGATACTGTGTCGGATGTTGTTTCGTAATTATTGAGGGTGAAGTTTGAGGCTCTGTCAGCCTCAATGTCATAGTTGTTGGTCGAGGTGGTAGTGTGGATGGAGGATGGCGTAGGTGACAGAGTTGCAAAGTCCCTGCTGCTGGTCTTGCGTCCGGGATATCCAACAAATGAAGGACCGTCACTGGATGATGTCGAGCCTCGACTGAAGAGTGATCTCGCCTTGGTGGAGCTCTTGTCGCTGCGCGGCTGTCTGGCCTTCCTTTCGCGATGTTCCTTTCTAGACTCCCTCTTGGGGTCTGTCCAGACAACGTCCCACATTTTGTGAGACCGGCGAAGACGACGCAAGTAGGCAAAACTTGTTGCTGGTCTGAGAAATCTGGGCAATGTGCGGCCTTTCGGAGGAGGGCCTGGTGAGTCGGGAGTTGGCTGTGGAGATGGGGACCGTGTCATCGGAACAGAGTGCGACTGTGTGATCGATCGAGGATGACGTGAGGCAGAGCGGAGAAGAGGGCCGGAAGGTTTGGGTGTGTAGGGGCCCTGGGCAAACAATGCCCTATCCTTTTATTTGACTGCCCCCTACATGAGGGCACGGCGAGCAAAAGGCATGGCTATTGACTCTGGCAGGCTGGCGAATGTAAGGCTGAACCTAATCGTCAAGGTGGTGCGTCCATGCCGTCGAGAACGAGCAGCAGGGGAAAAGTGGCAGAAGGGCGGGAACCCGGCACCAACATTGGCAATTCCATGGAGTTGAGCGCCATGCCATATATCAAGGGGACGTCAAAGCACCACCGCCGGATCTTGCTCCCGCCGGGCCCTTGGGTCCATCCACCTGGCCTCGCTTTTTTCCTTCCCGTGAGCCGATGCCCTTGTCACGGACATCAGATTTGCAACAGGCCCCTGACAAGACATCCCCGCTCGCCGGCATCACACCATGCATGGGTCTCGATGCAGCCACGGTACTTATGTGGCTTGATGCTATCGACGCCATCACCAGCTGGTTGGTTGCTCACGTGGGGGACACGGCCCTTTCTCATGGCTTTTGTGTGCTTGTCCTCGGATACTCGCTCCTGAATAGAGAAAGGCCATCTCGGTAACGTTGAAGGCTTGATAGCAGCTGCATGAACTCCCTCTGCACGGCCGTTTACGGTTCCTGAGATGGGCACCCACGATGTGGCAATCACTGGCGGCGATTGTCGCTTGATACAATCACCAAGGTAAACGCCATGGTCTGGCAAACAAGAGGACGTGCGCCCTCAGAGTTGGCAACCAAGAAGCTCCTCTGCCCACAAACATGCACGCAGTTCGTCCAGAAGCAAAGCTACGTACGATGTGGCCAGTTCCAAGGAACGGAAAAAGAAAGGTGAAAACCATTGTCCGATGCCACGGCCGCGGAACATTTCAACGCGGAACTGTGGCGTCCTGGTCGGTAGCTGATGGCAGGGCCTCAAATGCCGTGGCTGGTTCTAGACCGTTTGCGGGGATCATCGGAACACTCTCCCTTGCCCACATGAAGATTGATCGATTTTTAACACCCTTGACAGGCTGGGATCTCGATTGGTCTCAGCTAAATTGAAAGCGTCCGGGCCACTCGTGGAAGGGGTTATTCAGGCTGTCTTATCCTTCAGCCCCTTGATGCATCACCACACTGTTCCATACAACCGGGTCGTCAAACCCACGAGGCGGAGAAGCAAAACGCGTGGCCTGCAGGTTGAGTTGTCTTAGCTTTGGAAACTCTGTTAGCGCTTGCATCGGTAACAAGAAAAGCAAACAAATGATCCCATTCGCTCCCAGCTGCCGAGCATGCTTTCTTCTTGAATTGTCAGCAAGCCTCAAGCATAAACACGTCAGAACCAACAGTCGGAGCCGCCGAACGTGCATTACGAGGGTGAGAAATTGTAGGCTTTTTTCTCGGCATCTCGACCTCCTCCTTATCAAGGGACAGGGAGGCCAGAACCAGGCGGCAGAAGTCAGACAAAAATGTGTGAGATGCTACTCGTGCGGGAGGTGGCTTTGATATGTGCTCAGACAGACAACCTTTACGACACTCAGAGAGCCTATCGCCACTTGAAGGCAAACACAGCACGAGGCAGACCGTCAATAATGCAGGGTACAATACAGTCTCTTGTTGGGGAAGTGTCATATCCACGTCACGTACCTGACAGGTGGCTGAGCTAGTGGCAATCGTGTTGCTTTTGACAGCCCCAGCTGCCCAGCTATTTAGTGCCAGGGGCTAGCTGGAGGTGATTCAGCTGGCAAGAATCTCGCCAAAAGCTCAAGTCAATCGGACCTGACAACGATTCTACCCGGGCCCTTCTCGTGCACGGGGCTCGAGTCGCGTGTCGCATCCCGCTGCTTTGACCCCAGTGCGGCCCGTCTCAGGCGATCTATTGGTGCTTCTCCGTTGACGGGGAGAGATTAACTTGGTGCCTCTGCAGGGCCGTGGCTTAAGGTTCAGACCTGGAACGGCCGATCGGCTAAGTCGACCCGCGGATGGGTTCCTCCGTGACTGAGGACCATCCCTGTTGGCCATCCCAACCGCTCTGTCCTTAACTTGCAAGCCTCCCCTTAGCACAAAGGCATGCTGCCGTCTTTGTGCTCTAGGCAGCTCATCTCGCCAAGTAAAACGCCGTGAAACTCAGAGCCACCGCTGACGTCTGGTGTTGATGTGCACTCCTGGTCATCATGGACAGCGTCAAGCCCAAGTTCCAAGGCCTGTCAATGGCACTCGACGGCTTCAATAGCCGTGTCTCATCTTCAGGCTTTGGCCGTTTTTTCAGGTTGGAAGGCAGTGGCCATGTGCGTTATTTGACCCCTTTCTGCCATTTTGCTTGCTCTATTTTGCTGACAGCTTCTCTAGCCCAACGAGATCCCTGGCTCATCGCTGTACAATGAGATCCGCGCAGGAGCAACCACTTTCGCAACGATGGCATACATTATTGCCGTCAATGTACGATATCCGACTGATTATGCATTTGCTTGGCCAGGCACTAATTAGTTGGTATACAGGCCACCGTTCTTTCACAAACTGGCGGCACTTGCCCATGCGATGAGGAAAATCGGGTGGATTGCGATAACAGCGTCAGCTACATGACATGCAAGGAAGGTGAGAACGCATTTTATGAATCGTGTATGCGTTTCAAATGGCTAACCTTCATCAAGAGGTCAGAAGGGATCTCATTACTGCAACGGCAGCCATTGCAGCTCTCTCCAGCTTCCTCTTTGGTCTCTGCACCAATCTCCCGGTTGCTCTGGCGTAAGTGTCTCGAAGCGACAAGCAAAAACAGATACTAACGGGATACAGACCCGGTATGGGCATGAATGCCTACTTCGCGTTTCAAGTCGTCGGCTACAATGGATCAGGTCATATTCCATACGGCGTGGCGTTGACAGCCGTATTCACTGAAGGTCTCATCTTCGTCTTCCTAGCCATGACGGGCATGCGACAGTGGCTCGTCAAACTCATCCCAGCCACCATCAAGACAGCAACAGGAGTGGGAATCGGTCTATTTCTCACTGAGATCGGATTATCCTACTCGGCAGGCATCGGTGCCATCACCGGAGGCTACAAGGCTACGCCTTTGGCTATTGCGGGCTGCCCCATTGAGATGATTGACCCTCAGACTCAAATGTGCGATGGTGGACTCATGTCAAACCCAAAGGTACTTGCTGATGCTTCCAAATGTGTGCGAGTTACTGACAACAACGCAGCTTTGGACAGGCATATTCGCAGGAGGTATTTTGACAGCCTATCTCATGGCTTTCCGCGTCAAGTACGCCTTTATCATTGGCATTGCTCTGGTCTCTATCGTTTCTTGGCCGTGAGGATACCCCATTCTCCTAGATCCAAGCACATTACTAACAAGCCATTAGACGCGGGACGAGCATTACCTACTTCCCACATACCGCGGAAGGAGAGTCGCGGTTTGACCTGTTCAAAAAGGTCGTCTCTTTCCAGCCCATACGACACACACTGAATGTTCTCGAGTGGGATGTCGCAGCCCACGGGTCTCAGTTCGCGCTCGCACTCTTCACCTTCCTCTACGTGGATATCATCGATGCCACCGCGACGTTGTACTCTATGGTTAAATTCTGCGGCGTTGTTGACGCCGAGGATGGTGATTTCCCTCGGTCGACTATCGCATATTGCTGCGATGCCATCTGTATCTCCATCAGCGCGCTTTTCGGCTGCTCTCCAGTCACCGCCTTTATCGAAAGCGGTGCCGGCATCGCTGAAGGAGGGCTTACTGGACTTACGTCTATGATGACTGGTCTCTGTTTCTTCATCTCCGTCTTTTTCGTTCCAATCTTTGCCTCTATCCCACCGTGGGCGACTGGTCCGACTCTGATTCTTGTGAGTGGCTCGAGGAGATTTCCGCCCTCTGCGCATGCTCTAACACAAACCACAGGTCGGTTGCATGATGGCTCGACAAATGACTCAGATTAACTGGCGGTACATCGGCGATACCCTTCCTTCATTCGTCGTGATCGCTTTTGTACCATTCTCATACAGTGTCGCATATGGCCTCATTGCGTAAGTTGACACTAATTATTTCCAGGTACTCAACTAACATTATCTTAAGAGGCATGTTTCTCTACGCCGCCATCAATGGATTGGTCGGATTAACTGTACGGCTATCTGGTGGAAGAATAGAACCACGTGAGTACGACCTCAAGGAGTACTGGACTTGGAAGGCGCCGGGAAGAAAGCCCTGGTTTGTTCGAGCTCTCCGGAATGGAGGCTGCGTTAGCAAGGAAGATAGCGAGTCAAGCACGCGGAGGTTTGACAACAACGGCTCCGATTGCGAAATGTTCAGAGTGGCGTCCACAGAGCGAAAGGAGGAAGGGACAGATGTGGCTGTAACGATGCCGATGAGGACACTATCATCCTTTTCACGACGATGAATAGAACTAGGTTCGGGATTGTGTTCTAAAATTTTGTTTCTGACACGTCTCTGTTTGTCTATGTAGCCAGGGTATTTGAGACTATTAACCCTGAGAGTGAAACCATGTTGGACCGTTCGCCCCGGTAGCCTTCCCGCCCACGTCCACGGGCTGAAAGGATTTGTCCCTCCATTCAACGTTTCCAATCTACCAGGTGAACTGGTTGGCATCACTTCAGCGCGAAGGCTTAATTAAATGCCCGATACTGGTTGTTGATTGTGTCTTAACGAACGGCACTCCAAGCCGTTTCTGGCTTCATGAAAGCGGAGTCACAATCCATCAATGGATCCCAATCCTCGAGTCGATGACCTTGAAGACAGCGGTCGAGAATGTACTGGACAATACCACTCAACCCAAGGGCCTGAGGTCCTCCTCCTACCTGCACAATCTCAGCAGCTCCCATGACGTGCTTGATGGCCATTGAAAGATCGCCGAGCATAATCTTCATAGAGCAATCAGCCCCTGGTTCTACTTGGATGCGTTGCTTGAAATCTCAACATGGATCTTACCTCGTCAATACTAAGAACCAATGCCTTTGTCACAGCCATGCGGCCTGAGGCTGGTCCTATTGCCGAAATTGTCTCCCGGAGACTCCGAACGTAGTTTAGCTTGTATTGGATCGCAAGCTGCCCAAACTCCTTCTCCAAGTGGACTATGTATAAATGACGGCATGCTGCGAGAAGAAAGCCCTTGAGAAGTTCGACTTCCGTGGAGGAAAAGAGTATCCAATTCTGTTTCCTGTAGTGGTAGTCTCCACTAAGGTGTTTCATCACTGGACAGTGAAGATCCAGATAGGGAACGACGACGTTTACGTCTTGGGGCAATTTTAGCATGGAGTTACACATCCAATACTTATCAACGGTAACACAAAGAAGGGTCACTCACAGTAGTCAAACATGAAAACCTCTTTGGAATCCAGCGAGCGAATAAAGCTTGCCAGGGGTTCGTGTTCGAAGGCGCCAGGGATAAATCTCGGAACCAGCGGCCTTGTTTCGTCTAGGCTTGCTGAGTGTTGCTCATCTTTAGTAGAAACCGCTGCTGTCTCCTGCGACGCTTTTGCGTTGTTCTTTTCGCGCATATAGTTGGCCATCCGCAGCCTTCTGGCTCGTGCATGGGCGGTACGCGCAGCATGAGAGTGGATTTGTCGGCTTGAGTCCGCAGACGAAGAGGGTTGTACTGGGGTTCGGACGTTGATAAATTCCATTGTTTCGGAGAATTAGGTCATGAACAGTGAATGTTTAATCACTACCTCAAACCAGTCGATTTACATATCTGCCGAGATGAGCACACTGACTGCTGGGTTCTCGTCAACATGCCATTTGTCAGCGCTTTTCAGACAGAAAAGCGGCTAAGATTTTCTCGGCAAAGCTGCCAAGACTTGCTCCTACTATATACGGCCTAGTTCACCCTCGCAGACCACCATCCATGGCTTACATATGATACGAAACCTGGTCGCCAATTTCCTCGTACACGGCTTCCAACGCCGCAACCACGTCATCAGGCAGCGCGCCCTGCTCAATCATGTCAATGTTTGACTCAAGCTGCTCCGGACTCGAAGCTCCGATAATGATGGCGTCCCCGTGGGCCTTGTTCAGCTGGCTGTGATACGCTGTCCACCGAAGAGCGGCAGCATGGCCACTAATTCCATGGCCAGACGCGATCTCGAGTGCCTTATCCGTGGCGGCCATGATCGACGGCTTCAGGTAGAATTGAGAGTAAATCCCACCCAAAATAAGCTAAAGCAAAGCAGGAAAGGTTAGCTCAGAAATCTCTCTTGATGGGGATAACGCACCGATTTATCATATCGCCCGCCAGCCTTAACCTTCTTGTGGTTGCCGGCAAAGAATCCAGCAGCAGCAGGACTGTAGGCATAAAAGGCGATACCATTCTTTCGCAAGATAGGAAACAGCTCCTTCTCACCGCCCCTCACAATGAGGTTGTACTGGCCTTGGTAGACGGTCGGCTTGACAAAGCCACGTTCCTCGCAGATTTTGAGGATGGCCTGGACTTCTTCGGCCTTGTAGTTGGATAGACCCCATTGCTTGATCTTCCCTTCCCTGTGTGCTTGATCCATAGCTTCACAAGGCTCTTCAAACTTGGTGGCCCGGTCTGGCATATGCAGGTACTCAATGTTGATCTGTTTGATCTTCAATGCCTCCAAGGACTCGTCGATCTCCTTCAGAATGTTTGCCTTGGCGTGAGTGCCAGGCTTAAGCGAGTTGACCTTGGTGTCGATGACGAATCTGTCGCCCGCAGCAGCCGCACCCAACCTGGGTTCAGAACTGCCTGGGGCATGAGGGGAGTAGGAGCGTGCGTTATCAAGCTGATGATAGCCACGAGCAGCGAACGCGTTGATAAACCCATTGACCTCGTCAGGAGTATTAAAACGAGCCATGGGGTCAATCGATGTGTCACCAACCTGTAAAGTTCATTAGCGATGTCATCTGAGCATACCCTTTCTTGTGTGACCACTTACGTTTGCTGTTCCAAGCACCAGGTTGATGGGCGATTCTCCGGTAGAAGTCATTGTCGCTTGGGATGATGGGCAAAGAAATGGGAACTGTGGATAACTGCCAAAGAAGGTTGAGAGGAAGAGGTTTCAAGAGGAGGATGCGTATTTTCAGTGTGCTTAGGTTCGAGAAATAACGAGGATTTAGAGAACCTTTTATGCTTCGATTCTATCACACTCATGCCAGACAACAGGCTCCCAAGACTGCATCTCGGACTATGGTGCTCGCAATCATGGTTGGATGCCAAGAAATGCGCCTACTCTTTTAGGCAATTACTTGGGTCCCCCAATTCAGCGCCATGGAGTCTCGCCCCAACATTGTACGCTGTAAATTCAATCAGATTGTATTTGTAAGGAGAAAACCCGGCTTGATCAGCCCTTTTGCCAAATGTCGGTGTAGTTGAGTAATCACACAAGTTCTTTACCATTCCTTGAGCTGTTGTCCAGAGTCCTTTGCGCAGTCTCAGTCGCTCTGGGTTGGGCGAAGGTTCCTCGACCGTACTCGGTTCAGTGTTAGGGTACTAACTAAGGCACAAGGGAATTCCGCGCAAGCTCGATGATATGGTATCACAACCGAGGGCGGAAAGGTTCCACACTAACCGCAATTGGGTTAGTTTCCCTCAAGGGCACACTTCGCGTTCAAGGAGATCGATCACTTTTGCTTGCCTTGCCTGGACCGATGCAACAGCTCATAAAGCACCAAGCCCCAATTAATATCAGGGAGAATTGCAAGATAAGACCGATTGCGAAAGAGTACTCTCAGTGAAGGTCCCTCGACAGTGGACGTCGCAAATGGGCGTGGTGATTGGATGAACTTCGCCAATCAGTAGCAACGGAACACACCCAAATGAAAGTGGTCTCCAGGCCAATTACAAAACAAAAACTCTGGCAGCGGACTGGGGATGACAGACAAAAGGGGACCAGCCGCCGCCAAAAAGACAAACCCTTCTTGTCTGCAGAGGCAAAAGGCAAAAACATACAACAGCGGGGATTCGCTGGTCGTCACCGACCCAACTACTAATCCGCCCCTCACCGGCTTATCTATGGGAGAGCGGACGGGATCCCGAGTTCTCCGATGGGTATGGTCGTATGTATCAGGTTCTCCGTAGAATCTGGTTATATCCAGAAGGGTTACGGCAGGCTTCCCTTCTTTTACCTCAAAACGGTACTCAGCGCTGCTCATCTTTGGAATTAAAGGCAACGGAGGAAATTTTCGCCCAAGGTTTAGATTTATTGTTATTCTCCTAGATAGGGGAGGTTGTTATGAGTGTCGTCCTAGATGAGGGCAGATACGGAGGGAGTCTCCTGTGTTTTCATCCACCTCAATCAGACCTTGAAGATGCTTCGCAAAAGATCCGTAGCTGACTCCCCTACGGACCTCAAACTTTTATGACGTATCACTCCTATCTAACTAAATAATGCAGATGTCGAGATAAATGATTCCTTACCCGTTAATCAACAGCAATGCATCCATCTGGAGTTCGCTGTGGTACGGAGAACACATGATTTCATTGTTGAACGTTCCTAACCTGGAGCGTTGGATAGCCGCCCGAGGCGAGAAATCCCAGATGTACCCCGAGATCCGCGAGAACCGTTCAAGACAGTTCCACACTGTGCTGGCCTACACCAACCTCTCCTCGCCTAACAGAAACCAAGCCACGCAAACAAGACGGGGCAGTGGAGCAGCTCAACAGGGAGTCGCAAGCCACAATCTCCCAGCCCCCTGTTTTCCCTCCTGTTTGCCCAATGTTAGGCGTTCATCCGATGGATGAGAATCCTGGAGTTGCGGTGGGAAGCCGCCCTCAGATCTCCCACCGGAATTATTGGCCTCGTCGTGCACAGATGGATGTTTGTCGGCAGGCAGTCGTCCCCTGTAAAGTAACATGAAGCAGCTCAACCAAGTTTGAGTTCACCCCACCCACTGAGGAGTGAAGGATGATGGTAAGCGAGTGCGATGACGATCAAGCAGGAGCCAGGGGAGGCATTGTCATAGGGGTAGGGAGGACCTGCTCCCAGAGCCATTTACGCAACCCATCCTCTGTCCATGAAAGTGGAGCGACGCCTTCATTCCCATGCCTTGACTCCTCAAGCCTCTCGCATTCCACGGATCCCTCGTCCTCTGGGGACATGACCCGTCCATGGCGGCCTGACACTCATCAAATACGGGTTCCGTGGTCTAGTTGGTTATGGCATCTCGTTAACACCGAGAAGGTCCCCGGTTCGATCCCGGGCGGAACCACGTTTTTTGCTGTCCACTCAGATTGGTGTGGGCTTTTTTTTTTTTTTGCAATCGCCCTTGGAGGAGACCCTGACAGAAAGGACGATGCGAATCGAGATGGCTTTAACGGAACAGCAAGTTCCCAATTTGTGTTGGCTTGTCATGCGCTTTGGATCATCTACGTCCCCCTTTTTGCTATGCTAGCCCCTCAACGCCACATCAACAAATGACTGCGAGTTCCTTTGTGGCAGGAGATGCAGGTAAGTATCGGAATGATGGGTTATATTCGCTGTGTATAACTATCTATTTATACTTGTTTGAGCGTTGCTCTTCTGAGTTTATTCCAGCAGATACTCGGGAGATTTGAGATCAACCCATCCCAGGTTTGGTTCAGATTGTTTCCAACCTAGTCGGTCACGAACAAGTTGTGAGTAGGTCTTGACCTCCTCGATCGGGTAGCTGAGAAAAGGGATTTCCTGTAAAATGTCAGCGAAGCCATGCCGTGCATGGATTTCTGTTTTTCACCTCCTGACGATGCACGCCGCTGCACATGAACATGATGTGTACAGTTCTACTACCGGTTGGCAGGGAGTACTCTCCCGCTCCATGATAGAGACTTCCTAGCATGACGAAAGCCTCTCCCCTTTTGAGCTCAGCATTAACAACGCCCATGTCGCCGTTCGGTCCGAAATCTGGCTTGTCATCTCCCCAGAGGTGGGAGCCTGGAACAACACGAGTCGCTCCGTTGGCCTTGACTGTGTCGCACGCTGGGACAAACAGACCCAACAGCATATCTCGACCCTTGGAGTACCTTTCGGCTTTTTCATGCCTTGCGTGATGGTTTTTATCGTCTCGGTGTAGCTTTTGGGCACTTGTCCCTGGCTGCGAGTCCATAGTGATGGAGATGGAGAGCAGCGGATGGGACTTGGTGAATGACGGCTCATTTCCATACCAACACATAGTCTCGAGACCGATGAAATGATCCGCAATATCCTACCAGAGTAAGCTAGGGCTCGACTTCAACGGCTTGCCTTGGGATGGACACATACCTGATATAGAGAGTCGGAGAAGAATTTCTCCCTCACTGTCCGACTTCTCCCGATTAGACGTGTGCATATCGCAGTGCCGCCGTTCAAGGCGCCCACTGTACTTCCAGCTGCGGCCTTGGAGGCGTCAAGATAGGGTTGGACCTCTTTCTGCGCTTCATCTAGGGATTCTGAATCTGTAAAGTCCTTGATGATGACACATCCGTCTTGTTCTACGGCTCGGATAAACGCATCCAGCCCGGCTTCTCGAGAGATCCTCTGAATCATGGCGAGCTGAGTTGATGAAACAAAAGAGTCTTGAAATAAATACGGACAGTCTCGTCACTACATCAGGTTTGATTGGGATGGCTTGCAGAAGACGAGACCATCTTATCACCGGCTTTAAATACCGGCACCATATCTGTGGACCGTATCTACGGCAAAGATAACCAGAAAAGGAAGCCATCAGCGACAGATGCGGGGTAAGTGAGTTGATATCGAAGGACGTCAACATCAGCAACCGAAGTAGGATTTGTTACGGGGGCGATCCCGGTCATCTTCCAAATCCTTCAGCCGTCTGATCCTATAATCACTCAGACCGGTGCAACATTCCACTCGAGAAAGGCCAGCTGTGACCGAAAGATACGACAAACATGAAACTTCTTTCGTATTCTTGATGAATAGCCAAGGGCAGTAAACGATATAGGCGTTTTTTACTTGCATTGCCTCGATCCAGGCAAATCAATCTCACGCAGCTTCACATCTCGCAGCCTCCAGCTTCACCAGCCTCGACCTGTCCACACTTCTGGGTCTGATCTCGCACGGAAAGGGCAAAGGCCGTGGATTCGGTGTTGGTTCATACTTCATGTTGATAACAACAGGCTCGTTGGTTTTCGGATCGATTGGCTTCTTGACTTCGCAAGCCCAAGCGATCTGGGCCACCAAGATGACCAGTGTGCGCTCTGCAAAGTCGTACCCAGGGCATGCTCGACGACCGTAGCCGAAAGGAGTGAAGTTTTGACAGTTGGGGTGCACAGTAAGTGGTTCCTCGTATGTTGGATACGAAGGTTCAAGCCAACGGGCCGGATTGAATGGTTGTTGGTCTGGGTATGTGTCCTTGTCCATGAGAATGGCCCTTTTCGGAGTTAGCTGGGATCTTGATGAGCAAGAGGATGAACTAACGCATAGTTTGCATGAAACACGGTGTCTTTCGGAAAGAAGTAGCCATCGTAGATGTCGTCTTCCTCAAGTCGGTGAGGGATACCAAGCTCAGCCATTATCGAGCGATACCGAATGCCCTCTTTGACGACTGCCCTGACCATCGGGAGATTGGGGATATCCGCAAAACAAGGGAGTCGATCAGGTCCGACGGCCTTGTCAACATGTCGCTGTAGCTTGTCCTGCCAATCAGGGAACTCCATCATGAGGTAGAGAAAAGTCAACAGGGCATTGTATGGTGACCTGGTTCCGCCACCAATCATGCTGTCGAATGCGTACCCAGCTTCCTCATTACTGATGACATACTCATCTCTGTTTTCAAAGAAATGCCGATAAGTACTGGGGCTTGCTGTGCCCTTCTTGACGGAAAGCTCAATCTTTTTCTGGAGTTTGAAGATCTCGGTGTACGCCTTGTTCTTGATCCGCTCCATGTTGCCAAGTGATGGGACCAACCAGGCTGGCAGGTAGCGCAGAAACGGAAAGACATTTCCGGGGTACTCATCTGGGCGAAAACACTTCATTGCTTCGTCGATGAAGGAATCAGTCTCGGTGATGAAGGGGTCGTCTGCCGAAGACACACGGAAGCCCAACATGGATCTGGTAAGGACCCCAAAAGCATAGCGCTTCATGTGGTTATCAAAGTCACTGGGGTCGTCGACCAGATCACGCATGGTAAACTTGGCCTCCTCTTCCATCAACTCCAGGTATTTGTCGTTGGAAGTGATGGAGATTGCGCTATGGATGAGTTTTCGCTCTCGCCTCCAAGCCTCTGAGGGGGTATTAGCAGTGATTAAATCAGGAAGATGGAGTTTAATGTACCATTCTTGGGCATCAATGCTGGATTGAGATCCCTGGTGATATACGCCATCGCATGAGGCGTGCCTCTGTCAGAGTACTTGGGGCCTCGCTTCACAAACAGCTCGTGTGCAATCTTGTCACTAGACAGCACAATCTGTTTCTCGCCCAAAATGCTGAACTGAACGATGTCTCCATATATCTTGGCCCATCTGTTGAAGATAGGGATAAGGTTTCCATCCGAGCTGGCGAGCTCAGGGGCGTTGCCGACAACCGGCCACCCTTGAGATGATCGTTAATAAGTCTCAAGGAATGGAACGTGGATGCTCACCTTTAGGTCCTGGAGGAGCTTTCGCGCCTTTCGCTCGCCGTCTGGTAGAGGCGATGCGAAATGCATAGATGGAGATCATGCCAACGATGGAAACGAGAACTAATTGTCCGTATGAGGCTGACATGCTGGTCTTTGCAGGAATGATTGAAATGCTTCACGAAATGGTAGAGTATTCCTTTCTTTTATTTATATTGCTACCCACGTTGGTAAATATGCTCCTATCATTAGGTACCATAGCGTGTAAGTGAGTATGATCGTCGCTTATTGCAGGTGTGGTATGGCACAGTCAGCTTACTACCTGGTATAATAAAGGCAGTTTACTCGCCTCTGATTCAATGGTTTGAACTCAATTTCCAGGGCTAGCACGTAGGCCGTATTTATAATCTCTCCGCTTATGTCTCCGATCCAATCGCCATTTTCTTCGACATCGGAATGTTTCAAGAGTCGCTTGTCACTACAGTGGACTGCCATACTCCCGCCTATCACTCGTGTGTTGTACGAGCTGCTGGGCCATGTTTCATGCACCCATTGGAATAGTGTGGTAACAGAAAATCCAATAAACAGGTCGAAAGGGAGAATATGGTAGCTGTAGGGATAAGAGGGAGGGGTGGTCAGAGAGTACTACATAGGCAGTTTGCTGAGGTGTCGGGCTGGAAGCCACGACACAGGCATCAAGGTGTCAAGTAGAAATGGTCCCAAGACATATGAGTCGAGACTTGCCCTCATAATGTTGACTCAAGATAAAAAGCAATAAGCTGAGTATACGGACCTTTGCCAACGTATGACTCAGGGTTCTTATTGCCTGAGTGTGGAGGCGAAAGTGTATTACACGTTGGACTTGGAGGGTGAAATAGATGTTGTCATTAGGATATTGCTCTGGCAATAACTGATCAATGGTTATGTAGCATGAACGAGCTAAATGTGTGAATAATGTGAGAAGGATTGTGCCTGTGTCTAGCTAGAAATAGCTTGGGTGAATATATAAACCACTCAACTCCATTGCTAATTCCTCTTGTCCCTTGTAGTAAAGCCGCTCTAACTCTACCAGGCCCGCAATATCATCATCCACAGTTGTCACTATCTCTTGGCAGCCGACAACAGGCTCATCATGTCCATCCAGATTCTGGTCAACGTAGTAGCGTTGTATTTCTCTTCGATTGATGCCGAAATTTGCTATCTCTAACTGTTCTAGCAAGTGTCGATGTGACTCTAGACCATGCTGAATCTTGGGAAGACTGACGGATATATGCATGTCGGGCCTTGTTGTCAACGGCTCCAGGGCCGACATGATCGTGCGCTCGTCGACGATGGACCAGAACATGTCACTGTGATGGTCTAGCCAGATATGAAGCCTTCGTAACTCCATAGGTGCAGAGAGAAGTGGTGCCAAATGCAGCCATGCAGCTGCTTGCGTTCCCCAAGCCTCGATGGAATCGTCCAGACCGGGAGATGTTTCAGAAGCGGTATTAGTATCAATGATATCCTCGAGTTTTGCCAAAAGTACTGGCGGAAGCCGGAGTGTGAGATGGAGCTCTCTAAAGCAGAGAATCGAAGATGTCAAAGGGTCCCGCAACTTGGAAGTGATCTTGGGGGAGCCGCCTGGCCTCTGCAACACCTGCATGAGGACATCTAGGTCGGTAACATGAAGAACCCGGTTGTGGATATTTTGTTGAAGAACTTCGAAGTAACTAGAAGAAGCCATATTTTGTCATTACAGGCCTTTCAATCTTAGTTATCATTGACTCACAGCTGCTTGCAAGTGAAAGCGATGGCTAAGTCTACACGAGAGACTGGCCTTTGGGCTTTGTCCATGTTCAAAGCCAGCTCTTCACACAGCCAGTGAGGGCCCCAAGAGGACTCTAGGCGACGCGCCCATACAGTATCAGACCTTAGATCACCTGTCGCCTGTCTTTCGGAGCCGTCTCCATCGTCACCTGAGGCACCGACACAAGCGGAACAGCATAGCTTTGCTCCTTGCCTGAAGACATGGATTCCATGTGGCAACAGGTGTTCATAAATGATGTGTCGGATTTCGGCTGGTGCAAGAAGGAGCCGGCTTCTAGTCTCACCGGACTGAGGCTCTGATGAAGACAACCGATGTGACATCTTGCGCAGAAATCAGTGAGAAGATGAGTCTGGGAGGAGCAAGAGTGATGTTACGATGCTGACGTACACTTGGGACTGCGTGAAACCGTGGATGTTCAGCAATGATCCAGCCTAGAGGTCCCTGGCGAACAGTCGAGTCCATAGCAAACTGGGCAGATTAATACTCATCCTGAATACGTCCTGTTCTTACTAGAACTTAAGGAATACCGTGAGTGCCTCTCGGGATAATCGGGAATCTGGGTTCAAATTGAGCGGCAGTAGTGATTAGGAAATACCCCAATTTCCCAAGTATCACCACTCAATCGAAAGTATCTCTTTAACAGTTCCATCTCGCGGGGTAGGATCAGATACATCGGCCACATCCTATTAACTTGTATGTGGTCCGAGGTATCTTTCCCTTTCCCAATCAAGAACCCTTGTCTTGTCCAACAGATCCCGACAGTTCACTGTTTCCCAGTCCAAGAATCCGCCCATCCCTTTCTGCGACAAGACTGCACTGTCTAATAGTATTCTCTGGTTAAACACGCTTCTCCGAAGAGATCAATCTTCAGGGAAGCCATTGGAATCTTACTCGCTGTGATGACTGGAAATCTTGTTTGGCACCAGCTTGTCTATAGTGAAAGGCTGGCATCTTGAAGGGGCTGGGAGCAGAATGTCTAGACGGCACGTCCAAAAGCGTACCGGGGAGGCTAAATGTCATGATCACGGCAGTTCCCTTTTCCCTTGCCTCGCTGTGCGCCAGCGACGATGCTTGTTGTATCATCAGTCGCGACATGTGTACTAATTGGGAAGCAGGGCTGCCTCAGGTGTCACCTTGTGTAGATCAGGTCTGCCAACCTCGTGCATTACGTACCTAGAGATGATCAGTCCTTGTCTGGGCAATTGAGAATCACCCCGCTTCAGATCTCATGCACCAATATCACGTCAGCCGGGTCGATTGACAGCCAATTTGGAGTACAAATATGCACAACTGAGATAACTATTCAACGTTGAGTTGGGACATGAACATTGAGGCAATACACATAAGACCTCTTCGACCCCTTCGTTGAATCATCACACCCGTTGTTATGATACCCCATGATACAGACAAGACCGGCGGAGCGAGACATCCAACACCCCCCAAGGCCCCATCCAATCTATCGGAGAGCATGCATCCTCTCTACTGGTTACTTAACCTTTGCGCTGCGCCAGAAACATGTAGTGGCGCCATAATCGAGACCAACACATCTAGCCAGGAGCCCCTACCTCCTAGTCAGGACCCATGGTACACAGCACCCTCTGGGTTCGAGTCCAAACAACCCGGCGATGTTCTTCGTATACGATCTGCACCAGGAAACCTCACAGCCATTATTGGCAACCCGTCTGCAGCCTACCATATCCTCTACCGCACTACCGACTCCAGAGACCAGCCTTCTTGGGCTGTGACCACACTATTCATTCCTCCATCCTTCTACTTTTCGCCATCAGGCAAGGCGGCTTTGCTTTCCTATCAGTTCGCCTACAACTCAGCCAACCTCGATTCGAGCCCATCCATTGGTCTGTACTGGAGAATGGCCCAGAGGGAGCCAAATCTTGGTATCAAATCCAACGCTGATTTCATCAATTACATGCTCTCCTTGGGCTGGATTGTCAACACGCCCGACTTTGAAGGACCAAAGGCTTCGTTTGGCGCAAGTAAACAAGCGGGCCATGCGACCCTCGACAGTCTACGTGCGGTGCTGGGATTGATAAACCTACACGGCCACACTGAACCAAACACTGCTATATGGGGGTATAGCGGCGGTTCCTATGCTACCTTGGCCGCATCTGAGTTGCAAGCACAGTATGCCCCCAAGGTAAAGATTGACGGAACAGTTCTGGGCGGCCAGACCGATAATATCTCGGACAGTTTCGACAACTTGAACAAGAGCCCCATTGCCGGGAGCTTGATTGCCTTCTTACTGGGCATGACCTCGCAATATCCCGAAGCAACATCATATCTTGAGAGCCGCCTTGTCCCAGATACGAAAGAAAAATTCTTATCAGTGCGCCACATAAACGTTGCAGACGCGGTGAGACAGTTCTCGGGCAAGGACATTTACGCCTACTTCAAAGGAGGGGCTGCGGATCTGCAGGACCCGGTTCTGAGAAAGATATATGACGCAGATGTCAAACTTGGCTATAGAGGAGTGCCAAAGATGCCAATGTTTGTGTACAAGGCCATTGCAGATCAATTCTGTCCAGTGGGTCGGACAGATGCGACAGTGGACCGGTTCTGTCGTGGGGGTGCCGACATCACGTACGAAAGAAACACGGTTGGAGAGCATGTTTCCGAGATTGAGAATGGGAAACCGAGAGCGTTCAAGTGGCTCTGGAGCGTGTTTGATGAGTCTTATGAGCCGTCCACTACTGGGTGTAGGATTCGGAATGTGACTGTGAAGGTCAATTCCGAGACTCAGTAGAAGGTTTTCGCATATTTCGCCCCAACACAGAGTTCAGCTTGGATCCGGACATGGTTTCTTTCATGCATCTGGCTGAATACATTACCTCATCACCTTACCCAGAAGGGCCGCGATGAATCGCAGCTCCACAACTGGTTTGCCTGAGGGCGCAGGAATGAGGCCATTACGGGACAGACAGGCTAATAACTCCATATTGAGATCAACCTCCGCTAGGCAGCGATCTTTATGACGCTGCGGTAATGGTCGATTGCAGAGGTAGCTTGGTCACTTGGCAGAAAGTGGTCGAGACAGAGGCAGGCGTTTCATGTGATTAATATTCGTTCATATTCTAAACAACGCTCAAAGTCTGGCCGTGAATCCCCCATTCCCAATTAACCATATCCTCTTCTAGAATCTAGTCATGTTCTATCCCAATTCCAAAGTGTACATCCGTGTCAGGTGCCGTCTAGGGAAGAGCAGCAGGGGCGTAGGACTGGTCAGGCTTGACAACCTTACCACCAGCCAGCTGCTTGTCGGTGTAGGCAGGGTAGATGATCTGCTTCTTGCTACTAACAACAGACAGAGTGGTGAAGCCCTTGTCGGCGCCGAACTGGCCGCTCCAGCCGGAGGTGATGGTGAAAGTGCCGCACTTGGCAGGGCCACCGTTGGCCTTGGAAGCACTCTTGCCCTTGACAACGTACTTGCAAGCAGTGGCAGCGCCGCTGCCGGTGTTGATCTTGAAGTTCCAGGTGCAAGTGGTGTCGGGCTTATCGCATGAGCGGCTAAGGCCCTGGATGGTCCATTGAGGTGTGGCCGCCATCATAGAGACGCTGTCGGAAGAGGTGGCCGGGGCAGCGATGGCGCCGGTGGCGGAGAGGAGAGCAACGAAAGCGGCGGTGAACTTCATTGTGATGGTTGAAGGATGTGGTTGTTTGGAGATGTGGTTTTGGTGTGTTGTTGAAGTGTGGGTGATGGATGACGCAGAGAAGAAGTTGTTGGAAGATAAGAGTGTTGATGAGTGATGATGATGTCCCTTAACAGTCGCAACTCGCTGGTTATATAGTTCTTCAACAAGTAGTAGAAATGTATTAATAGGACTATGACCTCACTCAGGAACTCAGGAACGGATCATCGGCTTCGGAACTGTGAATGACCTCACCAAATTCAGCTACCGCATCGCCTTCGCCGTGGCCGTAGCGGCATTCTAAGCAGAATACGAACGCCTCAAAAGTGCCGCTCCGGGGATTTTTAGGGCCTAGAACGATCTGCTTGGGCAGACAATAAAAGACGGCACAGCGACGCTAAGACTTGCCCAGCAAGTGCTGGCTTATTTTGGGGCAATGGCTCGTTCGAGAATGGGCGATGGCACTATTCCCCGTCAACCCCTTGCATCTAACCCTACCAAGCTTAGCACAAGTGCCCACCGAGCCAATCGTACGCATGATATTTTTAGTCATTACCCGTTTGTCTCAATGTGCGGAAATGCTGCCAAGAAAGGTAAAGAGGATGAACCATTCCCCAGATGAATACGAGCTGATGGTCTCGACTATTGCCTTGTGCGTTCTCATGTTCACCAAGCGTCGGTCAAAAGGCCTCGTGATGATGTCAGCCACATATTAACAATGGGGTGATCTACACTTTAATGTTGCTCTCCCCGTCGAAATCTGCCGAGGGACTGCGAGTCAGGAGGATCATCTTCTCATGTAATGGCTTTGTGTAACGTAGCAGCCGATGATCATTATCACTGAGCGCTTCTTGAGTTCACCGCAAAAGCAAGGGCTATAGACTAGAAATCAGTGCATTTCGAATCACAGGGTAAGTTATGTGTAAGCGTTCAGTGTGAAGGCCAAATAGTGATGATGGTAAGAAGAGATGTGCACGAGATACTGTTAGGCTTCTGTTGATGAATGAGAGATCTCCTGTAGTCGAATGTACGCTGCTTCTGAGAAAGAAAGGTGAAAGAGATGCTAGGTTGTCTACCAAGGCCGAAACGATAGACCCCAAGGGGATGAACTCTCACTTTGGCGAGACGTACTACTATACCCTAGAGGAAAGATGTGTTGGCGAGGAATGATCTGAGACTAGGTGCTAAGACTTGTGGTTTAGTGCAGAAAGGATTATATAAATTATAAGAGTGCGGTGACATCTATTATGTTATTCATCTTCTTTTAATCGTTTTTGCAACATCTCTCATCTGAATGGCCAAGGAGGTTAATCAATCCCGGACCCTCAACATGCGGCGGTTGACCTAGTCCTAACCGATGAGTTTTAATGGTGAAGAACAGCTCTAGTTTCCTTGTTTAAAATGTTCATGTTCCGGATTATGATTCCTGGTGCACAGAAAATAGCTTATAATGATTATAATTCCATGAATTAATATTGCTGAAAACCATAGGTCATTCATTAGGAGCAGAAGCGTCCACAAATCCGGTCCCCATTGCAAACCTCCTAGGGAACCTCAATCGAGAGCCATGGAAAACTGACCATTCTAGATAGTCAAAGTAATGGACTGTGTTTATTTTAAAATTGAGGGAATAGCTATCAGCAAGAGAAATGGTTCGCCTCACTTTCTGGACATCTCTACCAAGACGTCATGGAGAGAAGGATTCTATTTCAAAGAAGCCGAGGGATGGGCTCAGACATAAGTTCAATATCAAGATGGAAACACTATTGGAAGATTCGATCTTCTAGCTTAACCCATCAAGGGCCGGGCTCCAACTATAACAAAGAACACATTGTCAACACATCCATCATAGCATCATGATCCGATGCTAACACAGTCTATTGGAAGATTCAACGGGGGGTTCTGGTACCCGAATGAGGAATGAAAGGTTGGGGAGAAAGCGCCTAGGGCGCAGGGCGTAGCATGCTCCCGATGTCTCACGGTGCAGCCTCCCTGTGTCAACAAACGCGTATCACAGTCTGTCACAGTCTGGTAGGGTCACATTCGGCAGAAATGACAATTAAAATAGAAAAGATGAAGCTTACTGGCTAACCTTGATGTTAGCCCCTGACTGCTTCACTTGCATTCCGGTCCAGGGCCCTCTTAATTGTCTCCCAGGTGTGACTTTTCTCCTTCTCTCACAGGGCCCTTCCTTTAGTTTGCTTAACTGCATGACTATTAACTATCTGATTCGGGCAGTAGTAGATGCTGTATAACCGTCGTGTCTTTTGTAACTAATTAGGCATGTTGTAATTGTTATCATTGCATGGTGATGGCCAACTGGTCCAGTCGGTTAAGCCGTAGCTGACAACTGAACACCCTCAAGTGAGCCAGAGTAGATTACAGTTACGCGTCCTTCTTGAAACGCGGGCTTAATATTTCCCCGTCTTTTGAACTTTCAACAAGACTTAGCACAGCAACGATTGGACCAATATCGTGGCCCGCCTCAAAGATGACGGGCGTCAGGCATTGGCCTCCTGCATTGGCTACGAGATACGTCACAGCTGACGTGGTGGGTACCGAAGGCGCGGGTTGTCGAGCAACCGACATGCATGTAGGACTGGGTTCTCATGACAGATTAAGCAACAAGACATTCAAAATAGGAACCAGGTCCGGTGTTCTGGATCATGTGGGCCGGACTTTCCTGCCAACCTAATGCGGCGTCGAGGCGCGGTGGTTAATAACTTTGAACTGTCCGCGTGGACGCGCGTCCTCGAACAACTTTCCCCTTTTGCGAATCAACAGCTTCTCTTGAATGGCGTATAATATTCTGCGGCGTTGAGTTAATGGATTAGTAGTTTAACTGCCTCGGGTCAGTATATAAGACTTAAGGAATTTGTAGTATCCATCTCCTTGACGCCCGCCGTCCTAACTAGACGGCCTCACCGTCTTCAGTCTTATCTCAAATTCCTTGAAAAATCTCCATACCAGGACACACTCCTCAATCGTTGAACCATCGTCATGGCTTCCAACATCTCCCGTCCCTTGAGCTTGTCTCCAACACACCTCTGCATGCTCGGCTTAGGCTGGGTCCTTCTGGCAATACGAAAGTCAGAAAACCAGCCTTCATGGCTTTCCATGCCTCTCATATATGGTGCCGTCCCCATAGAATGTGTGATTTGGAGCATCTTGGTTTTGCACCTTCTGCTCATCGACTTGTGAGATGCCGTACTCATAATCTTGAAAAGGTCTGCTGACAGACAACGAAGCCTCGATCAAATCAAGGGTGAATGAGGCAAGAACACAATAGGCTACTTTCTCGAATGGGTAGAAAATGTTGCAAGGGATATATAAGAATTGACCTGAAAATCCAGCGCCACGCAGTCGGCTTAGGTTTCCCTTCCCCTTATTGAAGTGCTTGAAAGATCTCTTGACCTATTCCGAATTGCGTAGTAGTTACGGGGTTGAAAGAACGTTAGCCCACGGGCAACAAATAGAATTACTGCCTACTGGAATATGAAGGCGATTTAGTTGTCTCATCTAAATGGCTCTGGCTGGAGTCGCCCCTTCCGGGATCCTGCCAAGCACGGCGAGGCTATCGCGATGACCCCCTTGCGTAGCTCTTTTGGTTGGACTTGAGTCTGCCACTGTACTCTACATTTCCCCCATGTCTTCTTGTTCCCCATGTGGACTGAGAATAGAAAAGTCATTCTCTGGAAAATGTTCAAAACTTTCTATTCTGGACTGTGGCTAATTCCTCCAACTGCCAGTAGCAGCCCTGCGGCTTTATGAGAAAAACCCATACCGCCCTACGCCCTACACGTGAGCTTTACCGCTTGGCGCATTCGACCCTGGAACTAAATACCCGTCCTTAAGTGGTAAGGGACGCGTAATTCCGTGCTGCGCCATGCACGGGAAACTGAAGACCCTGGCCACCTGTTCCACACTTCGCCTACCGCTACCACGCCTCTTCAGCTCGTCGGTATTGATTTGTACCATACGCAAGCTCCAACCTGCTCTCTTCTATCTCTGGCCCCGCGTTCATCCATCATGAGGCGTCTAGGGTACAAAAAGTCCAAAAACGGCTGTCTTCCTTGTAAACAGCGTAGGGTCAAGGTATTGATTCATTGCATCTCCCAACGTCCGGCCCATCTGGTTTGCTGACGGATTGCGGTTCCACGCAGTGTGACGAGAACGTTCCGTGTTCCGCATGTGTTAGACACTCGCTCTATTGTTCATTGCAAGATTCAAAGAAGCCAGCAAAGGAAAGCCAGATACCTTATCATGTGAGTAGATGCAGGAGGTTGTCATTGCTTGATTTATTCGCTTCTCGCACATAAATACTGACACAATAGCTCCGTGTTCAGATACCATCACCCGAGCCACCTTCACAGCTCTTGTCTACGACTAGTGACGCCGAATCGACCTCGACAGATGGCTTCCCTTTTCTATCAACATTTTCGCGCGGATGTTTACCGACGGGCGAGAGCGACTGGACGAAGGCCATGGAGCTCATACATCATTACACTTCGATAGGCTACCTCGAAATATCATCATCTAAAACCACTCAGGACACACTTCAATACACCGTACCCCGAATGGCCTTCTCTTACGACTACCTGCTCCATCAGATTCTATCATTTTCAGCTCTACACCTTGCATATCTTCATCCCGAGACCCGAAGCCAGTACTGGCACCTCGCCTCACATCACCAGAACGAGTCTATCAAAGGGATGAGAAGTGCTTTGATGCAGGATGTGACACCGCAGTCTTGCCACCCGTTGTATTTATCTTCGATTCTTCTCGCATTCAATGCCTTTGGACGATTGGCCAGACACGACAACGATAGCGAAAGCGACACAACTTGCGAGGGTAAAGCTGATCCGAATTCTCGTTGCCTAGACGGCCTGCTGGACATTTTTAGGTCAATCCATGGGATTTCAACAATTCTATCTTCATCCGAGCTCGATTTGCGTTCGGGACCCTTGAAACCGCTCTTTGAATGGCCCTCTGACCCCAGCATCTCAGCGCCGCACCTCCAATCGGTAGGCCAAGAGATGTCCTTGATGCTGAGTCGGTTACCAGTGCCGCCAACGCCGTTTGACGAAGACAGCAGAATCGTTTTCGGGGCAGGGGCTTCCCTAATTGATAGTCTTGTTGCAGTAACTCGTACACTGCACTCCGAGACCCCGTCCGAGATGAGAGCTGTCTTCTTTTGGCCTATCAGGGTTTCCGCCAGATTTGTTGACCTGGCGAGGCAGCAGGAACCATCGGCCATGGTCGTGATAGCCCACTACTGTGTTGTACTGCACTTTGCTGAAGCATCGTGCTGGTTTCTTAGGGGATGGGCAGCTGCTGTGCTGAACCCGATAGCTACGCAGCTGAGGGACACTCCCTTTGAGGAGCTTATTCGGTGGCCTACTGAGACAGTGCTTCATGGCTAGTTTGGAGATTCCGAGAGATGTGATTCTTTTATTTAAATATAATTCAACTCATTCATGTCCGTGTCCGTGTACCTATAGCGGGTTACGTCGACGGCTAGAGAGGCTCGCGGGACTACAGTCAAGCCCCTGAAGCCACTGTATGCACTTCTCCCGTTAAAGCCCTCATCAGGTATTCCAGTATCCAGTAGCAAACTTGACATGGTGGAACTGTGAGGCCCCTTTGAGTCCCACTTCGGTTCGAGATGGTACTTATCATGTTCCAATTTCAGGAACAAGCGCTGTGGTCCCTTGCAACGTCATGCGATGCCCCGTGACGACTTCCCCTATCATGCTAACCCTAGTCGGCTAGAGCCATCTCGTTCTCGATATCGTTCTCGCCATCGCACCCCCACAGATACCTCGCGAGAAACCCGGCGAGAGCATGCCGCCATGACTCCGAAGTTGTGGAGAACTTGTTAAGATGGCTCGGTCCAACAACTATCGGATGCCTTAGGATATTTGCTCTGAGATCACTGTGCTTGCTATCCCTTATTAGACATCCTCTCCTTTCATCGATTCGAATCACGCCATGGAATTCTCACTCGCGACCACTGGAATTCGTCGATATGGATAATACTGTAATTTCGAACAGTTCCGATTGTGCTGAGAAGACACCGCAAAACGAAAACCAGGGCACTTCAAGTACCTCTTCTCAGACTGATGGAGATGATCCGAATATTGTCGGGTGGAACGGGCCAGATGACCCGGAGAATCCAAGGAATTGGTCACCAAGAAAGAAATGGATCAACATTGCTCTGATGTCTCTCTTCACAATTATCTCGTCAGTTGACTGGTTTAATTGTGTCGTTTGCGAAATATTGGCTGATTCGTATCCCCTTACCTATAGGCCCCTGGTATAGCGTGTACGAAAGTGTCTCTCCAAACCTCTGCTAACAAAATATCCAAGGGATCTTCGATGTTTGCACCCGGAGTTGCCACGATCATGGTGGAATTCGACAGCGGCTCGTCGCTCTTGGCTACCTTTGTTGTCTCGATCTATTTCATCGGATACGCATTCGGACCACTCGTTTTTGCCCCTTTGAGCGAGATCTACGGCCGAGTCTACATATATCACGGAGGAAACCTAATGTTTGTGCTCGTGTGCGTGGGAGCCGCGTTGAGCGATAGTATGGGAATGCTGCTTGCATTTCGTTTCCTCATGGGAGTCTTTGGTTCCGCTCCAACTACGGTCGGAGTTGGAAGTATTATCGATGTCGTGGATCTTGAGTGGAGAGGAAGAGCTGTCTCTATCTGGGCCATGGGACCTCTTCTCGGCCCCTGCGTTGGGCCGGTCGTTGGAGGATACGTCGTACAATACATCGGGTGGCGCTGGGTCTACTGGATCTTGGCGATTATGGTGAGGATATGCAAACAAGAGGTACAGTTTACGGTGCTGATGTGTTACAGGGAGGAGGCCTGAGTATCGTTGGGCTACTGCTGATGCGAGAAACGTATGCTCCCACTCTGCTTGAGCGCAAGGCTAGGCGACTTCGCAGTGAGACTGGCAATCAATCCTTGCGTTCCAAGAGGGATACACGAAGCCACAAACTGATCAAGCTGGCGATTATACGTCCGATAAAATTTCTCATCAAGACGCCTATCGTCACGGTTATTGCATTCTACGTCGGCACTGCCTACGGCATACTCAACCTTCTGATTGCAACATTTTCTTTTGTCTACGCGGACCAATACAACTTCAGTGAAGGAACACTTGGACTGTCGTTTCTGCCGGCTGGCATCGGCATGATGATCGGCGTAGTCTCGTATGGAAACCTCGCCGACTATCTCGTGCAGAGGTCTCAGAAGGATCAACAGCCAGGGACGGCCTACCGACCAGAGGTCAAGGTGACACCATGGGCTACTGTGCCGGTAGGATTTGCATTCTGCGCTGGCATATTCATCTATGGATGGACCACAGAGGAGAAAGTTCATTGGATCGTGCCCATGCTTGCCGTGGCTGTCCTTTGTTTCGGTCTCATGGGAGCCACCGTAAGTCTTGTGCAAACCCTCAGCCTGTACCGTTGTCTAACGACTGGTTTTTGTTGCTAGATGGGCCTTCAAAATTACCAAATCGACTCTTACCCGGCATACGCGTCTTCGGGATCGGCTGCCATTACATTGTTCAGATCTTTGGCAGGTGGGCTACTACCTGTCAGTGGGTTGAGGATATATGACTCTCTTGGACTGGGCTGGGGAAATACAATTTTGGGACTGATTGCGTTTGCATTGATCCCTGTGCCTGTTCTCTTGTATTTGTATGGAGAGCGGTTGAGGAAGAGGTATACACCTACACTTTAAGGGTTGCGATTATTATGAAGACCATAGGTGCCGTTTGATAGATGAGGAGAGCCCCTATTATCTTTCAAGGCATTGTAAAATATTCCTTGCCTCAAGTTTGGACATTTCTTGCGGTCTAGGGTCTTCGTCAGAAACGAACTCTTCCTTCTTCCTGGCTTGACGAGACCTCAACCAGCACTATCTTACAACAACCATCTGCCACAAGCATTGCAGCCTCGCGATGGAAGTAAAGAAAATAAAGAAGTTTAATAGTTAGAACTTGTTTGTAGAATCGATATGAACGAAGAAACTACAGTAAGGCACCAAGGAGCTGTTTCGCTCTCTTCCTCTAAAATCCAGTCCATCATAGCCCATACTATTTCGTAAGTCCATTTACCAAGTCCTACTCTCGGTGGAGATAGAAATGATCCTTCAGAGCCCGTGGCTTACGCACCGTGGAACACGCAAACAAAACGGCAAGTATAAGACTGATAGACCCCATCACCATGTACGCTGTCCCTAAGAAACCATTGTAGCCGACACCGGAAGAGGGGGAGGTAATGATAACGGTCTTCTTCCCACCATTCTTTTGAATAGGGAAATCTGTAGAGCTCGAGTTAGTCATGTATCTTGTAATATAACTAGCCCAAATGATCAGATGCTCACGTGAAAACATCTCCAGCCGATATCGACCCCTTTTCATGGTCTGTTCGTCATTGCGCATTGCGAGCTTAGCAAACGATGGCGACGCAGCTGTGCGCATCCAGACCATGAAGGCCTCGTCCTCGGCCGGGTTGAACATATTGCCACGGTGATACCCTCTCGGATATCTTGCCCCCCAGTTTGGAGGAGGGACGATTATACTGTCGTTTGCCCCTACAGTGTCAGGGATCGAGTAGCTGGTAGGATTGTAAAGCGACTTGTCCTGAGCAGACGCGATTCCTGTTCTCGACATGTTGTAGGCAATCATCTGGGCGCGGGAGCTGGTGTCTGAGGTGTCGAGAATCCTTTTGGGGGTTGCAAAAGTGTCATTGAAAACGGAGTTGGCGATGGCTCCACAAGGATATATGATCTTTTCCTGGCCATCCTGAATAGACACTCTGGTCTCAGCAGGATGGCATGAGTCCTTGATGGACTCCAGGCTGACATTCTTACCCTTCAGCTGCCCCTGGTGATGGGAGGTGATGTATTTTCGGTGATTCTGATTGAAGTTTGTAAGGTGATAGTAGAACAAGACAGGTGGTTTGAGGTCTTCAGGGAGGTAAAAGTCGATAGTGCACATAGTGTAGTTGTTGGTGACTTGATCAAACGTAATGGGCCGATCAGTTCGCTTCCACTGGACTGCAGGCAGACCAACAGATGAAGCTTTGAAACGCTTGCTGATGTATTCATCAGGCATCCTTTCAAATTCGTCTTTCAAGTCGATTTCGTGACATTTTGTGTAGTCAAAGCGAACCTCCCTGACCTGAACCAGCCAGGAGTGTTAGTAAGAGATGATGGCAAGAGATATGTGTCAGAGGTGACGAACTTTTTCATTTGTGGATAGCCAAAAGGCCCCCAGTGGCATGAAAAGCAGCCCCAAGACGAGAAATGTCTGAATTGATGTTCTGGTGGTGAAGATGGGCCTGGAAAGTGCTGTCAGTTATGTGACCAGGTATCATGTCTGCTGGTGGGACATCTTACCGCCAGGCTCTCATTCGCTGCTGAAGAAAGGGCATGCTCCTTGGTTTGAGTGACTTTGCTTGGCTATCGCCAGGTACACTGGCCTTGTCTTTTCGGAAGGAGACCATCTTGGCACTTCTGAGAGATAAGTATGTGAAGGACTGCAGACTGCAAGATGAAGAGAATGGGAGACTGAGGTCCTGTAATTGTTGAAGTCGGTTTGACTCCGGACGCGCTTTTGTTTCTTGACGCTCGCAAGAAGCGAGACTCTGTTAATCACAGAAGTCCTGCACCGCCCCAGACTGTCAAACGACACGACTGAGCCCTGGGCACAGGCCTGTACCGTGACTGTGTCATTCATGCACTTTCAAACTAAGCGTTTTGATTGCCCAACTTTATTCTGCGTCAACCTATTAGATCTGCCGGCACTTCTACGAGTCTGGAAGTGCCGGTGTTTGAGGCGCCCTGACACGCAAGACTGATCGACCGGTATCTCACACATACGAGCAAGTAAATGACCAAACAAGCTTGAAATAACCCTGTTTTCCAAGGCATGACAGATAGGTTATCTCTAAGCCTCACCAGGTGCAGAGCCAGCTAATCTGACTTACCCATGTTGGTGACGCAAGCCTGCGACATAATCGCCAGTTGCTGTGCTGTGGTTTTAAACGAGATGCGCAACACCTCGTTTTCGTTATCGATATCGTTGTCGTAAACCTTATTTCGAGCTAGGTACTAGTAGACCAGGGTCCGAGGCCTCAAAGCTGAGACATGTCCCAGAGAGAAAGATCGACACGCTCCCTACGCCCTACGCTTTTTGCACAGCCGAAACTTATTTGATCCTGTCAATGCTGAGCCCTTGATAGAGTAGCTGTGATTGGCTCGGCACTGGAGCATTGCGAAAACTCCCAAGCCTCATGTTGGTATGGTGATGCTTCATTGACCGTTTAATAGCTCGACATGAAGCAATCGATGAGACACCAAGATGATTGAACTTTAAACGCCTTGCGAGACACTTTCGGGACTTATTAGAACATAACACAAGGCCCTCCCGAGAATAAGACACAGACACTCCTATCCGTTAAAATACCTGCCGTCAACGGATCCCCCTGGACATACAGGAGGACGTCTTGGCCCAACATCCATCATGGCTCTCAAAGACATATGGCAACAATACTTCGTTCGAATCGTTTTGCAACAGTCCCCACTCGTTCCATCTTCAAACGGCCGCCAGATTCCATTGCAACCAGGCCGTCAACAGCCCCTTTGGGACGACCGACGCAATGCCCCATACATCTCCAATGCGATTCGCACGTCACGGTACACGGTATTGGACTTTCTTCCTCGCCAGATCTTCTATCAATTTTCTCGTCTCGCCCACGCGTATCTTTTGGTGGTTGCCATTCTCCAGGTTATCCCTGGTCTCAGCACAACGGGCAAGTTGACCACACTCATTCCCTTGGTCATCTTCGTTGTTCTTGTCATTGCCAAGGAGGGCTACTATGACTGGAAACGGCATAGAGCGGATGTTGCTGAAAACTCTCGACTGGCCTCTGCGCTTAGGAGCAGCGCGCCTGGAGGCCATCTCGACTGGGTTTCAGTGAAGTGGGAGGCTCTGGAAGTCGGAGATGTCATCATTCTCTCCAGGGACGATGATGTGCCGGCAGATATTGTTCTTCTCTTTGCCAGCGGTGATAACGGACTGGCACACATTGACACGATGGCTTTAGACGGAGAGACAACCCTCAAAGCCAAGCAGTCGCCCGCGAATCTGCCCGACTGCAGCACCATAGAAGGCATTGCTACTTGCCAAGCACACTTCAGTATTGAGGATCCGAATGCCGAGCTTTATCGATTCGAGAGCTCTGTCACCGCAGGCGGGAAGACACTACCAGTAAAGCTCGATGAAGTCATATACCGGGGCTCTACAATTCGCAACACGCCCGAAGTTGTTGGTCTTGTCGTCAACACAGGCGAGGAGTGCAAGGTCAGGATGAACGCGAACAAAGACGTCAAGCCCAAGAAGCCGTATCTCGAACATGCGACGAACTACATCGTTCTTTGTCTTATGTCATACGTGCTCGCTCTTGCGACTGTCAGCACCCTCGGGTACTTCATAGGATGGAAACCTAGCCAAGAAGATAGTGCTTGGTACCTGTCGGGAGCCACCGTTCCTTTTGTTGAGATCTTTCTTGGGTTTATCATCATGTTCAACCAAGTCATCCCGCTCTCACTATACATCGGACTTGAGGCCATCAAGCTCGGACAGATGTCTTTGATCATCAATGACTTGGCCCTGTATGATGAGAACACCGACACGCCAGCTGGAGTCAATACCACCAACAATCTCGATGATCTTGGACAGATCAGTTACATCTTCACCGACAAGACTGGAACGCTCACCGAGAATGTGATGAATCTCCGCAGACTGAGTGTGGCAGGCACAAGCTGGCTTCATAGGATGGACATGTCGGAGGCCGAGGCTCGAAGCTACGGGGATTCCCCAACGACCGAGGACATGTTGGAGTACATAAAAACCCGGCCTACTTCCGCCTTCTCTGTCAGGGCCGTTCGGTATCTGCTCGCCGTGGCACTCTGCCACACATGTATCCCCGAAGCCGCGGAGAATGGCGATATCGAGTATCAAGGTTCTTCGCCTGATGAGGTTGCTTTGGTCCGCGCCGCCAAGGAGATGGGGTTTATCGTTGCCCAGAGATCCTCAAAATCCGTCACTGTCAGCATCCCAAGATCGGCCGGTCAGACTGATATGCAAGTCTTTCCAATCTTGGATGTTATCGAATTCGACAGCGACCGCAAGAGAATGTCAATCATCTTGCAGTGTCCGGATGGACGTATCTGGCTCATCTGTAAAGGCGCCGACACTGTTCTACTTCCGCGCCTGTTTGACGCCCCCGAAGACATGAAAGAGTGTCAACAAGATTCCTTGGACACAGATAACGGCAAACTCGGGTCGTCAGTAGAAGCAGAGAGTCGTTGGAGCAACGATCCCCGTCCAGGAACTGCATCAACAGTTGATGAAAGTGGCACAAGCTTCCTTTGTCGAGGCCAAGCCAACAACACCAATGAAGAATTCATCCCGTTGAGGTCCCGTCCGTCACACAATGAAATACTAGGTGCTACAAGTCGACTATCAGCTGGAAGGTCTCGCCATCAGTCGCTAGATAACGTTGGAGATCTGGATGCTTCAGATATCATTCGTCGTTGCTTCAAACAAGTTGATCAGTTCGCTGTCGAGGGCCTCCGCACACTCATTTACGCCGACCGGTTCATATTGCCTGCTGAGTACCGAGCATGGAAGCGACAGTTCAGCGAAGCAGAGACAAGTCTCCACAATCGACAGCAGAGAAGTCAGCGAGCTGATTGAGCACTCCTTCAGCCTCATAGGTGCCTCAGCTGTCGAGGACAAGCTGCAGGACGGGGTCCCCGAGACGATCGAGAAGCTCCGCCGTGCCAACATCAAGATCTGCATGCTCACGGGTGACAAACGTGAGACTGCTATCAACATTGCTCATTCTACGCGGATTTGCGTCCCTGGATCCTCCATCTATGTCGTTGATGTTGCCAAGGGTGATATCAAGCTTCAACTGATGGCCATTGCGGACAAAGTTGACTTTGGTCGAGAGACGCAGTATCCTGAAGAGCCTTCTGGCCATGCGGCTATTGTTGTTGACGGAAAGACTCTTACTGCTATTGAGGAGCCCTCGGCTATCGACCTCCGTCGACTCTTTTATCGTCTGGCCCAGTCAGTTGACTCCATCATCTGTTGCCGCTCGTCGCCCTCCCAGAAAGCGCTTCTTGTCACCTCAATTCGCGATGGCCCGCCTCCTGAGACCCAGCCATCTCGAGTCCAAAAGATCATGTCTTTCTTCCGCGGCTCCAGGAAGCCGTTGACCTTGGCCATCGGGGACAGTGCCAATGATGTTTCCATGATCTTGACCGCCAGTGTTGGAGTTGGGATATCTGGCAAGGAAGGCCAGCAGGCTTCTCGGGTAGCTGACTTTAGTATCTCCCAGTTCCGATTTCTTTCTCGGCTTGTACTCGTCCACGGGAGGCACAACTACCATCGCACCACTATGTTCATCTTGACTACTTTCTGGAAAGAGATATTCATCTACTTACCCCAGGCACTTTTCCAAGACCGAACCGGAGTCACAGGAACCAGCTTGTACTACCCGTCTAGCTTGATCTTTGTCAGCTTCCTTACCGCTGCGTCCATGGTCATTATCGGAACCTGGGAACAAGACCTCAATGCTCGAACTCTCGAGGCGGTTCCAGAGCTTTACGCTTATGGACAGAGAGGTGAGGGACTCAACGCTGCCACATTTGTTTCTTGGGTCGGAAACGCCCTTTTTGTTGGACTTTTGGTCTTCCAGGCCTCGTTCATGGGTTATGCCGATGCAGAGATCATCGAAGACAATGGACTATTTGCTCAAGGCACACTGGTGTTTATCATTTGCATTATTTGGATTAACTGCAAGATCTTGTGCGTAAGCCCCCACCAGTCGGCGTCTTCGCCCCGTTAACCGCGACCAAACATAGGCTTTTCGAGATGCATCATAGAACTGCCATCGCTATTTGGAGTGCCATCGGAAGCATTGCTGCACTCTGGGCGTACCAATTGATCAATACCTTGATTTCTGGTGCTGATTCCACTCCGTACGTTGGAAAGGAAGGCTTGATCAAGACTTTCGGCCGTGACCCTGCCTGGTGGATGACATTGATCTGGATAATGCTCGCCCTGATCTTAGTCGAGGCCATTCTTCGAGCTTTCAAGCAACATGGTCTTTTCTGCGCTCTGTTGGCGCGGTGCTGGCCGTTTGGCAGCGAGCCAGGGGTTGGTGGAGGTGTTCGAGAGGGATTTCGGGACTGGGAGACGCGTCTTTGGCAAGAGATGGAGAAGGACCCAGCAGTGCAGAGATATCTTGCAAAGTTGCATAGCGACTAGCTGTCTAGACTGCGTGTCGATGACGGCGACTAAGGAGATGCAACAGGAGACAGGTTATGCTAGTTGAGAGATTTTTCATCCCTTGTTGCCATCGGTTTTTGGTAATTTAGTTCTGGAGGCGTAATGGCTGTTCCTAATATTAAAATTTTCAAGGCTTAGAGGTGCTTTTCTTCAGTAATCAGTATAGAATGCCCAGAAGCGTCTCGGCGTGTAGTAAGTGCTTTGTCGCCGCACAATCTCAACCAGATGCGGCCCTGAAGATACGGATTTTGAGCCCTTAGAAATGCGAATTCGATACAGACTAAAGAAATTGGGATTGGGTATACATGGTAATCTCGCACTTTGGATCTCTTCTGTGACTCTAAACGCCACCATGCCTATGCATACAGGAACCCCCCCACCATAATGTATCACATTGATCATAACCGCTGTCTGCTTTCATCCTCCGAATTGCGTTTATAAGTGAGTAGATACTGAACAGTTCAAGCTCCACTGATCTACGCCTCGTTCTCGTCATCGACATCGTCGTCGCGTTTAGAGTTGTCGATCTTCCTAGATCCTGACTGTTACGATGTGTGTAATGTACGCATAAAGTCTTACGTAGGCCTTGAAAGAGGTTCAAGCCAGTTATCTAACGCCTATTTGTGGCTGAGTCCTCTTAGGGCGTGCTGATCGGCGCGAAGGCTACCCCATGAAGCGGTCGGGATTTATATCGAGGCAACCCATGGGGCTCAAGTCCTCTCCGACTCAAGTGTCTCAATTCACGAGCTCGTCATCTCCGAGCTTCATGCGTTGACAAATATTAGGTTCCTGCGCCCCAGTATAAGCTGAAGGACAGGTTTAAGAGCTGCCCAAAGCCCAGTTATCCTGGAGTCACCTTGCTACACCTCGAGATCTCTTCCTCAATATCCTAAACTCAAGAAACATCTTCGAGCCATCACGATGTCTCTGGGTGGCTCTCTCTTCATTGCTGGCCTTGGCTTTGGCCTTGTAAGTAACTTTGCGACTCGATAATCATGCAGGCTCAGCTGACAGTTTTGACACAGGCGATATTATACCTGTTGGGTTCCATCTTCTACAACCTCTTTCTTCATCCTCTTTGCAGATTCCCTGGCCCTTTCTGGATGCGAGCGACACGTGCTACGTACTGCTATAAGTTGGTGTTCGGTACCTTGCCTTTCGATATGCTGGATCTTCACAATTACTACGGTGACGTAGTAAGAATTGCTCCCGATGAGCTGGCTTTCTCCGGTCGGGAAGCTTGGAAAGAGATCATGGGACATCGAATCAAAGACAACAAGCGACCGACTTTCGAAAAGTACGACCAATTCTACAGACCAAACGGTGGTCCAACCGACATCGCCAACTCTTCCGGAATCGAGCACCAGATACTCAGGCGGCTATTGTCGCATGGGTTCAGCGATCGCAGTCTACGAGACCAGGAGCCTATCGTCAAGAAGTATGTAGATCTTCTGCTCCAGAGACTGCACGAGAACAGTGGCCGGCCCCTCGACATCATGTCTTGGTACAACTATACCACGTTTGATGTCATCGGTGACTTGGCCTTTGGCGAACCATTTGATTGCCTGGATAACTCCAACTACCATCCCTGGGTCCGCATAATCTTCGAGATGGCTAGGTTTGGCACGGTGAACCAAACAGCCGGTTACTTCCCTCTACTGCGTGGTGTTCTTACTCGCATTCTTGCCTCGGAGGCTGTCCGCTCTCGTAGCGAATCCCACTAGGCTTTGACAAGAGAAAAAATGCTTCGACGAGTGAAGCTTGGTAGGAATGGTGGGCGTTCAGATCTCATTGACGACTTGCTCAAGAAGCAAGAAGAATTGGTAAGTGACTGACAGACTTCACTCGCATTTTGTCTCTTAGGAGCACTGCCGAGACTAATGTCGTTATGCAATGACTAGGGTATCACGGAAGCCCAGTTACTCAAAAACTGCGGCACTCTCATCGTCGGTGGATCAGAGACTACGGCAACTCTTCTTTCCGGAGTTACTTATCTGCTACTCAAGACCCCGGAGGCGCTCTGCAAGCTGACAGCCGAAGCTCGCTCTTCTTTCAAGACCGAGGACGAGATTAACTTCACATCAGTCAACAAGCTCAGTTATATGCTGGCTTGTCTGGATGAAGCCCTTCGAATGTACCCACCTATACCTGGTGGTCTTCCTCGACAAATCCCAAAGGGTGGGAGCGAGATCTCTGGGAGATTCATCCCGGAAGATGTGAGTATTAGAAACACAGACTATTGTCATCGGCTAACCTTTTCTACTACCGACAGACTGTTGTCGCGATCCATCAATGGGCTATGTACCACAGCGAAAAACACTTCAAGGACCCTTTCACCTATCATCCTGAACGATTCTTGACAGATCCAAAGTTCGAGTCGGACCATAGGGATGTGTTGCAGCCGTTCCACGTGGGTCCAAGAAACTGCCTCGGCAGAAAGTATGTTGCCCAAAAAGAAAACAGATGTCTCTATACATGATACTGACTCTCCATAACAGCCTCGCCTATGTGGAGATGAGAGTCATCCTAGCTCGCATCATATGGAACTTCGATTTGTCCTTGGCTGAAGAGAGCCAGGACTGGCTCGATCGCCAAAAGGTGTATATCTTGTGGGACAAGGGGCCTCTGATCGTCAACCTGACGCCTGTTGCGCGCAAATAGTTGATTTAACTTGAAGGCAGTGGTGTTATACAATAAGTAGTTTATAGAGCCGTGTACTTTGGGTTTTGGGATATGGTGAAGCAACTTGCAGTCTGCCTTACGATGTCAATCGATGGATGAGACTTATTGTGCTACCTATTAAGCATGAATCCCATCTAGAAAGAAACTGCTAATTCGAATGAGTGGAGGCTTGGATGGTGCCATCAAATGTCATGAGCCCGCCTTTGGGCTCGCTTCGCACTCTGTCGTATGGAGCAGAGGTCAATGTCAACTGGTCAGAGCCTTTTGGTGGCTGGCAGCTGTCAAATCCTCTCCCACTTCCCGGCGACGCAAGATTTCTCTTGATCATTTGTGTGTATTTATCAGCTGGCCAGGCTATGAAGCTGGCTAATCCCTGGGTTCTTTTCCTTAGTGCTTACCAGCTGTTTCAACAGGCGGTTCTTTCTGCCCTAAGCGCAAGGGTATTGTGTCCTCCGCCAATCTGTAATCGTAGATAAAATGATAAGGCTGGGAAAAACTGGGCAAATACCAGGGTTCTCTAACCGAATGTTACCTTCTTTATGGGCCTTTGCGGCTGGAGATCGCATCGTAGAATGGTACAGTACCCGGAGACAGAGTAAACCTGAGATGCGTTTTCGCTTCGCATCAGGACAAATTCCTAGGATCGGGGAAAAAATCTCTGAGGTCGTCAAGTCATATAGAACTGGGAACCCTCAGGATGATAAAAAGAAAACCCATGACATGAACGCCCGGATCATGTTGAAGGCAAGCCAAAACTCCGAAATTCTTGTCTGTCAATACGGACATAAACCCCTGTCCGTCACTTTATCCCGAAGAGGCCACAAGCCCGCCGTCGACCATCATTTTAGCCCCCACTCCGAAGACGATCGGGTGCTGAGTTGCTGTAGCTCTTAAACGACTTGTCCATCCACTACCCGTATTCTCTAATTTCCCTAGATTGAGGGGTCTTTTCAGCTGAGAGGGACTGTTCATCATGGCGGACAGGTCGAACCCCAACATACAACCACACTATGAGCCTGTGAGCCCTGACGAAAACCCACTCTATCAACAACACTACCAATATGGCGGCTCTTTCAACTCGGGTTCCCCCGATCAATCTAAGACCAATATGGGTGTATACACCTTCGACACTGCCAACAAGCACCGGTCAGTCCAGCCATCAAAATGGCGGTTCAAGACACTTTCAAAGAAATGGCGGTTAAAGGCAATCCTGGCCTCATTTGAAAAGAAGGACGAACGGCAAGTCCCAATCGTCAAGGACAGGCTGACTGCCACTCTCACCGCAATGATCCATCTACCAGCCATTGCTGGTATCATTACCCTCAGCTTCTACATCTTCAAGAACTATTATATCGGCAAGGAGCTAGAAGGCAAGCCAGGCTACGACGTCGAGAAGAAGCTTGGCATCCAATTCGCCTCCAAGCTCATGGAAATGTTCATTGTCCTTTCCCTCAATGCTATTGTGTTTGCCATGGTCCGGCACGAGTTCACCCTTGGCCAATCGGTTCCCTATGGTGCTCTAGTGGCCGGTCAACAAATTTCGGAAATCAGCTTTCTTTGGTCAGACGAGTTCAAGAGCATCTTGACCGGCAAGTTTTCTAGGGGCTGGAAGAAGCTGATCTTCATCGTCACCATTTTTGTCTGTACTATCATGGCACTCGGCGCCTCGTCTCTCAGCGCCGTGGCAATGATGCCGCAGGAAGGCGACTGGAACGCCGGCGGAAGCGTCGTTTACATCAACGCTACTCGAGACGTTGTCTTTCCGGCAGTTCTCACAGACAACAACACCATTGGCGATGACTGCAAAGTCACTGGAAACGAGCTATGTCCTTCTTGGCAGTGGGAAGTTCTCAACACCCAGATCATCTCCAAATTTCCTTCATCTGGCCAGGTAGATGATGGCTTGTTTGCCAGACGACCTCCACGCGAAATTTATGTCTCCGGTCCCTTAACGGCTTTGGTCAACCTTGTTGTAGACGTCCGAGAGAAATGGTTCAACCTGAACAGCCCCAACCACACAGTCGCCATGATGCCTCACTTTGCACCCGCTGAGGCCTGCGTTGTCAGCTCTCTCCACTGGGAGCAGGCCGCGGGTAACTCTGCCAAAGCAAAGCAAACCAGGTTCAGTCTGTATAGCAAGATTGAACATCGCCTGGAAAGTTCCATGGCCATCAGCCACACCAGGTGTGAAAGGATTTCGACAGACTCGGAGAAACCCAAGACTGTGCTGTTCCCTGACTTTGTGTCTTTTCCTCCCTCGACACTTAATGTCACCGATGACAATCTTAACGATTGGTTGTTGGAGACACTACCCGGCTTGAAGCAGCCCGAGGTATTTTGGTTTGATTCCGGTCCCATTATTACCAACACTTCCGTCGGCGCAGTGGTGGCGATTCCTTCGAATCAGTCGGACAGCTCCTTCGATATTTACGGCTGCATGATCGATGCTCGATGGATCACGACTACTTTGTCAGGCGACGCTGTTGCACTTCTCAGTAAAGGGTACGCCCCCTTTTCTGACTCTATCGCGACCTCCCTGGCTGGGTCTTGGATCGGCAATCCTAATTACGGCCAGCGCGTTCGCATAGAGCCGAGCTTTGCGGAGTACCTCAACCCCCAGGACTCGAGAACCAAGCGAACCATCGTCCACGAAATGATTCTCAGCAGTGGTGTCTGGGCCTCGGACGGTGAGGGATCCAGGTCTCCCGAGCACCTGGAGGCAATCCTAGGAGGCTTGGCTACCAACGGCCTAGCACGGTCAACTCCACAGGCAACCCCTATCACGAAATTGGCCGACCCCAAAGGAGAGTGGTGGAAGAGCTTCATGCCGCAGGATGGCAATGTGTTTGGCCCTGGTGGAAGCCCCTACGCGGTATCCAGTGATGATGAAGCCCGTTTCTATAAAACTGAGATGGAAACCTGGGTGACCGGATTCGCGTTTGCCGACAACAGCCTTACGATGCAAGGAGCCATGGCAGTCTTCTACGTTTACGCACTGTTTGTGATAGTATATTCTGTTTGGTCGATTTGGTCTGGAATAACTTCATCGTCCTGGGAGTCGGTTCCAGATCTTCTTGCTTTGGCTCTTGCAGACAAAAAGCCACTGAATGATTCTAGAGCATTGGAAGACGACGGATTCAAGAGTACAGATATTATGAAGGAGAACTATTGTATTTCAGCAGACGGGGGGACTTTGAGACTTCGACCAACTCATGGCCCGGTGCCATATGAGAATCGTGTCAAGCCAAACGAAGCCTATGATTGATAGAAATGAGAACACAAGCTACAACCTTGTACCCACTCCTCCCTTAGAATTGAATCCCACCGGGAAGCTCCCAGACGCTATGTCCTGATCCAGGGCAGATTTTCCTATCATTCACCCTTGGCCCACCAAGTCGAGCGCACTCCGTTGTTCCACCGTACCCCCTAATTAGAATCTTGAGATCCTCCAGAATCTTCTTGGCATTGTCCTCCGCCCTGTCCTTGCACATGGGAACCAGCATCCTCAGGGGTCCGTGGCTGATGAAGTCGATGCCAACGAAGATCTGCTCCATGACGTAGACGACTCGCTTCGTAATTCCTTTTGTATTGGCATCGATTCCGATAGCGACCATGTGCAAGCTGGTAGTAAAGTCGTCAAACTCGGATGTAAACTGAGACCGAGTCAGCGGATGAGAAATGGACCGTGAAGCTCTTATGGTACACATACCTGGTCGAACTTGTTGCAAACTTCCTTTTGCTCGTCTTGATTGAGCGTCTTGATGTTGTTGCTGCCCTTTTTCTCATAGAACCTCTCTACGAGAAGGACGCACAAATCCAGCATCTCATTCAACTTATCTCTAATGACCTATAACACAAGCCGAAAGATTAGCATATGATATATCATATTTAGTAGACAGGCCATGTAAACTTGCCTCTGCCGTTGGTTGGGCATTGTCAAAATCAATATCTTCGATGATATCTGTTGTCTCGCTAAACAGGGGAAAGAACATGTCCAAGGTATTGGCGACACTCTCGACGCCGTTGCCTGTGCTGGTCGTAGCTGGCACGGCAGCAGCCGGGGCTAGAACGAGGCCCAATACAGAAAAGACTACGGCACTCTTCATCGTGGCGTATGAGGATGCCGGACAGATACGGGGCGTGTTAGGAGCGAATAGATCGGATGATTGTAAACCGAGGATGGCACCTCATCGCCTCCTTATATCTTTAGATCCCTTTCCTACAGATCCGCTATTCGCTATTTTTCTTAAGCCAATGAAGTCAAACATATGGAAGAAAAGGTCTTATCGGCCCGGATCGTGTTTCTTAATCCCTTGTCTCATTTGCCTCCCGCCCTCAATTATCAGGTGTCTCGGCCTTTTACAGCACGAGGGATGTTCTGCCACCCTTTCCCCCATAATGTTATTCGTCCTACTACGGCGTTGCACGACTGAGTCTCAACACCGCTATGTGATACTCACTATTTGTTTGCCACTGTAGCCAATGCTCTCTCTCTCTGGACGGAGAAATGCCACCATGGACAAAGACACGGCATTTTTTAAGAAGTGCATGTTGGTTTTTGCTCTCCAAATCTCTTCACCATCTGAGTCGTTCATGTGAACTAACAAACCTTAGGCACAGTGTTGCTCGCTTTTTTTTTTTTTTTTTTTTTTTTTTTTTTTCATGGCGACAATGGATATCATAGAACAGTGGGATGTCAGACATGGAATATATTCATTCGTTAAGTATCTTACAAGACAGCTGACTCCAAGACACGGAAAGTGTTGCTCTCCGAATCAAGTTCAGCCAGGGTATCAAACGGCAGAGTAACAATCGGCGTCGTATGTCCAATATCAACATTGAAGAGAATAGGAAACTTCCTCTCAGCAAGACGCCCTTCACACAAAAGCTCCTTAATAACACCCGTAAATTTCTCCCTCTGCTCCGGAGTATCATATCCAAAGGGACGTCCGATGACAAGTCCCGCCGCCTCCTCAAATGCCCCGTAGGCGATCAGATCGGCAAACCCAGCCTGTATACGGGGCAGAAGAGGGCCCGAGGCGTCGTCCTCGCCAATGGTGGTTTCCAGAAAGATGATTCTGCCTCGCCAATCTGGAACAATCGCAGGAATGCCATGCAAGCGCACAGCAACAGTGAGACATCCACCAAAGAGGCGGCCCTGGGCCTTGCCGGGCCGAAGCCACGTCCAGCCCGAGTTCCGAACGAGCTCGGGCTTTTTGGTCGACGCGGCATCGGAAAAGCATGGAGCGACCTTGGGGGCATAGAAGGCGGCTGCTGGAATGTTGCCCAGAGGCTCACGGGACGCGATGGCGCGGAAGAGATTATCCACACAAAAGGCCAGCGGTGTCTCTTTATCGTTAACTGAGTTGGGCTCACCAAGCTCAGGGATAGGACCGGGTCCGTAAAAGGTGCGCAAGCCAGTGAGAGCATGTAGGAACCAATGCAGACCGGTGATATCCGAGTAGCCGACCACGATCTTTGGGTTGTTACGGATGATGCTATGCAGTTCCGTATCGGCAAGGAGTGCAGGAATCAGTTCGGTAAAGTGTGTGCCGCCGATAGTGGTGATGATGGCAGAGATGGTTGGATCTGAGAAGGCCTCTCGGATTTCCCTCAGACGGTTGCTGATGGACGACTGGATGCCTGTGTCCTTGCTGAAGAATGCTTGCACTTGGTATCCCTTCTCAGTGAGCACCGAAGTCGCCCGCGACATGACATCAGGGAGTGCATCGTTGAGACGTGCTGAGGGGGAGATGAAGGCGATCTTTGCACCAGGCTCCAGGGACTTGGCGAGAACTGGCGATGGCATCTTGATAGTAGTGATGGGAGGGTTTGGGGCTTATGGAAAAATAGTCGAATGCGTGAGAGTACGTAACTTTCTCGGCGCCAAGGCTCTTGGGTGTAATTTTTGAGGCTTGGTTGTGGATTGAGGGGTTTGGCCATCTGGAGGGGATTATACGACGTCAACCACGCCCTTCGAACCCATGCTACAACGACGCAGAATGGGGCTCAAGGGGTCGGATTTTGTTATCTCCGCCATTTTCAAAATCTTTCATCGTCAAAGGAGAGGACAATGGCGTGATTGGTATTAGTTGGCGGGATAATTGCATGTGATCACGTTGCTCGGGTGTTGCGACTCTCTCAAGGGGTCATCATATCTTGATCGCGTGGCATCGTCAACCTAGCGGCCTCCCATACTCGACCACTCGCCAGGAGCACAGTAAGAGAAGAATTTCAGGCTTTCAGATATTAGGAAACGAAAGAAGACAGGTCTTTCTAGTGAAACGCGTCGTCTCATGTCAAATCGTTGCCCATAACGTGTGTGTCAACGATAGGGAAGAGAGACATTGTGGTGTCGAACGAGTCGAACCAGAGCATGTTGGGGGAGATGCCAAGGATCTGATCAGTGACGTTTGCAACCGTGATCTCTGCCTGCTCGTGTGCGTCTGCCTGGTTGATTGGCTGTCCGGTCGCGTCTGTAATCATCTCATGGTTCATGGCTGATTCTGGTGCTGGCATTTGTCCCTGGATATTCTGAGATGGCCCGACCGATGAGAGCCGCGTGATGGGATCCAGCTGAGACGGATTGTGAAATGGTGACCGTCCAATAGCATGGATACTACCAAAAAGGCCATTGACAAGATGTCCTTGTCGTTCCATCCTCAACCTTGCTCGATTCTCCATGTAAATGTCGCAGGCATTCTGTAGATGATCCAGAATCATCAAATGGCGCTTCGCTACTGCATCGTAACGGCTGAAACGCTCAAGCACGCCCCTCGTAGCAGTAAGACTCTTCTGGAGAGGGAATGAATTGTCGAAGTCGCCAAAGATAGCTGCGCCCAGGACAAGCCCAGAGACAAACGCCGAGTTTCCAACGAATGGTAACCGTTTGGGAATCGTGTCGGTATTGACAAAGACGTTAAGAATATCGACGGTTCTTACAGCTGACTCAAGACAAGAATGCACCAAAACCTCGTTGGAAGATGATGATGATGGCTGCCTCTCCTCTCCACGGAGTGATGATTCATTGGCCTCAACATGCTGGGATACCGCCTTGTGAAGAAACGGGAGGGATAGTAACATGACGGTCCAGTAGCCCGTTTGCTTGAGATGGATGAGACCAATGTTAGGCTGCTTGCCTCCAGCTTGGTCATCAATAAACTCATCCTCTTCAATGCCATCTCGCGCAAGACCATCAGCACACTGAACCGTCCAGCGGCGCAGATGCTTGCTGATCCGCTCCAAGACCTCGGGAGAAATCATGCGTTTCGCATAAACGTCTGTAAGGATGGACTCGAATATCATTGAAAGGTCATTGCAGGCAGAGTAGTCCTGGGGATTCGCAGTGTCTCGAAGTTCTGATGTTGACGGCGGACGGCCAAGCGATGCGCTCATGAACAGGTCGAGAATTCGTATCGCTTTCCAGAGACGTTCTCTAGTGCGGCACTCAGCTGGTGAAAAAAGGGAGGCAATGTCGTGCCGATGCAGGCCAATTGCGTAAGCAGCTCGTACGCCCATGCCGAGATACATAAATGCAGCGTTGCGACGTGAAGCACCAAGCAGGTACATGGCGATCAGAGCGAAGGCTTGGATTGTTGTGATGCCAGGATCTTCCATTAAAGTTTCAACCGTCAAGTAGCGGCCATAGTTAAAGAAGATCTCAGCAAGATCGTCCTTTTCTTCAGGTCCAGTTTGCGCTCCAATGGCAAAGACAAGGTAGTACACAGAACTCGCAGGGTCTGCCATGTCCTGGCCATCCTCCAGCCATTTGTGAATGCCACTCTCCAGTTCCTTCTGGTCGAACAATAGCAGCACGCAATTGGCAGATTGCATGTACCATCTCTGAAGATAGTCCACCTCGGGCGCAGTCTGCCTCGGAGGCGGGTTCTGGGCGCTTGATAAGATCCATCCTCGCCGTGTCTCAGGCGACGCCTCCACAATGCCATGTCGCAAAGGATCATCAACGAGGGAGCAATCCCCTATGCTGCGTCGTACAATGCGACGGATGTTTTGAAGAAACGACAGTGTCGCTGAGTCCCCGATGAACATGTACTCTCCTCTCGTGTCTTGGATGAGCCGTGACATCCGAGGCAATCGCTCTGGTTGTGTGTTTGAGAGGAGCTGCAACGTCTGCCCATCGCCAGCATAGGACTCATCTATTGAGGCCAGGGCCGATGCTCCGCTGGCAGATATCGGTCCCGAAGTTTCTGGGGTAGCATGTCCCGTCGTGTTGCTTATCCGATCTGGATCAGGACTGGGTAAAGAAGACGCGACGATGCGTCTCCCACCAGAGGTAGAGGTGGTCGTCGACTCCTGGCAATCGAGCTTCAGGCCACGCTTGATACAGCGGGCACAAGGCCTCCGACCGTCACATCTCTGCTTGCGGCGCTTGCAGTTATCGCAGGCCTCGGCGCATCGCCTTCGGTCGCAGTCCCGGACCCTCCTGGTAGGCATTGTTTGAGTTGAGGGCTTCGTTGACCGCGGGCCGCAACCTGTCGGATATGGCCCTACCTTTATTGGTCAACTTTGGGCGTGTGATGGGGCTGAGCGCCAGGTCATGGCTGACGTGGAGAGGGGCTAAACGTTCGGTCCGACTGTTCCCTTAGCCGACGCTGCAGGCATTTGCCGATGGGATGGTCGGTCACTTGGCGTTGACTCCGCTACGCGACACCTCCCTGGAGGGGTTTGGCATCAGCTGAGGCAGGGGATGGTCAAGCGATCATTTCTCTATTGTGGGATATTCTAAATGGTGGAGATGAAGGTTGTTATAGCAGGTATCGTGTCAACCGGTATGGATAACTTGTCAAGTTGAGTTGATCGCGAATAATGGTGAATTAGTTTCAATCGCCTAACCCAGTTTTGAGATGAAGTCCTCTAGAGCTGAACCGACTTCACCCGCAGCTTCGATGCAATGCCAATGTCCAACACCGGGGAGGATTCGAATGTTCTTGGCCGCGTTATCGCATCCCCAGCTGGATGAATGTTAGCAACAGCATTTGTGATGAAACAACATGAAACTCACCTCGCCAACATTGTCTCAGAATCAGTAACTGGGCTTGTCTTATCCTCCTCACCTGCAACGATGAGCAAAGGTGAGTGCGCATTGGCATATGATGGTCGCTCGGCCTTAGCAATGGCATTGCATAGAGCGATGTATCCTTCTGTCTTTTGAGAAAGGAGCAGCGTTCGAATAAAAGCCTTTTGTGTCGAGTTGGCCTTGGAACCTGTGGCGGCAAAAGGGATTGTCTTGGCCATTGCCTCCATCCCATCTGTCCTCTCGTCAGTGATAGGTCTCTCACTTTGGCTACATGCGACTTACGTTCTCTCACTGTCTCGATTCGAGCACTGAAGATTCCTGCCATTGCCGGCTTGGGCAAAACTGGTCCAATGAGGACTGCACCACGAAGGTTGTTCCTTGACGCAAGTTTTGCGACAACAATGCCACCCATTGAGTGACCGACGGCAACAACATTCTTAATGGGAATGTTCAGCTTGGAAACTAGACTCTCGACATCTTGAGCTATCGAGTCAAAAGTCGGATCGTCAATGCCTGGCACCAACTCAGAGAGGCCACTTCCTGATCACATTGTCAACGATTCGAATCACATGGTATCAGGCAGACGAGCACGAACCATAGACGTCAAATGCAACAGATGGGTATCCTGCAGTTGCAAGATGGCCCATCACGGGCGTATAAAACGAGTGAGATGAACCAAGTCCATGGATGAAAACCAACACTGGCGAGCCTGCCTGAGGGTTTTCTGCCTCCACCTGGGTGTAGAACAGCCGCTTTTTCTGGATCTCAAGGTAGGGCATTGTGTCTAATGAATAGCCTGTAGATGAGGCTGAAGCTATGCGGATTGGTCGCTCAACGCAGCATCTACCTTCATTCTAGTACGATCAGTGTTCTGGCCGATGTCGAACCTTGAAGCGGCTTGGTCGGACAAGAGCCGGTGGCGGGGGCGGATGTGACAGTGTCGGAAGTCGGCCAGTGGATGCTTCGGATGCATCGGCTACAGGGTTAAAGCCATATCTGGCCGGCTCTTACCGCTGACAACGAGAAGAACAGCATTTGCCTGCCTCGGAGCTCCGTAGAAAAGATGGACATTAGCCGTATCACGCATACTTTAGTCATTCTTATCGAAGTGTTTATCCTGGTATATCACGCAAGCAAGCAAGCAAGCATCTTGATTCCTGCAGTGAATCAGATCAGATCCTGGAAACATTCCTTATTCCCGACAAGCCCGATCTCGGGATTTCCCCGAAATTATACGCAATCGACCACAGATTGTATAAAATACTCACATAATAGCTTGCTCTTGACAGACGCCTCGAACTTGGAGTATTTCGGTACCAGAAAGGTGAAAGTCGATCAATATGGGTAGCATTCAGCCACAAGAGTACTCCTCGCTTGAGGAGACCAAGCGGATTTTTGACTACTTATGCACCCAATTTGATGCAACCTCTCTGCCACCGGCTGTCAAGGATCTCAAGCCACATGTCAAGTTCACATCAACACGCGATGCTCCCTATTTCCCCATACCTTTCAAGGAAACAGAGACGAGCGCAGCGCTCAAGGCTGTTGAAGGAGGCGTTGCAAACCTCCTAGCAGACCTGGTTGAGGGTGAAGCTCGCCCACGGAAAATTACTGTCAATCTCGAAAAGACGACAGCGTTCCTTTGCCAGGCTTACTTGGCCAAGGTCGGTGGACTGGGCAAACTTGACCCCGGTGTCAAGGCCAAGCTCAAGGGTGAGTGATAAGACAGGAGTCGGTTCAAGGCGTTGTGACCGAGGCTTACACTTATTAGATACGGATCTGCTGCAGGCTCAGTCAAATCCCTATCGCCGCATGTCAGCCAACCTGTACGAGACCAAGATTCCCGGCGAATATTATCATATTCACGGATCTCTTGAGGCTTCTACTACTCTGCAGATGATTGGCCTTGAGCCTTTCAGGCCTGAGTTGCAGTCCCATGAAGACATCGTTGCTGCTATTGAGCCTGCTGTTCGCAAGTTTTCCATTCAGGAGCTTGAAGCTCTCAACGCCAAGAACCGCCAGGCTGGTATCCCTGCCCTGAAGCATGAAGACTTTTTGCAAACCGAGCATGTAAGCACTTGAAGCTGTTCTCTAAGACCACGTTCAGAGTTAATGTGTCCGGCGTTTATAGGGAAAGACAAACTTTGCCCTGCCTCCTTGGTCGGTGGAGAGTCTCGAGACTGAGACACCGAGATGCCCATTGGCCCCGAGTTCAGGGCAGCCAACTAAAATCTTGGCCGGTGTCAAGGTTCTTGAACTTTGCCGCATCATTGCTGGGCCTATCATCACGCGAATTCTCGGCGAATATGGCGCCGACGTGCTCAAGATCACGAGTCCCAACTTGAGTGATGTCCCTTTCTTCCAAGTCGACGGCAACATGGGAAAGCACGCCGCCGATCTGGACCTCAAGTCTCCCGAAGGACGAGAAGAGTTCGAGCGTCTTCTTGCGGAAGCAGATGTGGTCGTTGATGGCTATCGACCTGGAGCCCTTGAGAAGCTCGGCTACGGCGCAACAGCATTGGCAAGAATCGCCAAGGAGCGTGGTAAGGGCTTCGTATATGTCAACGAGAACTGCTTTGGCTACGAGGGAGAGTGGGCAGGTCGCCCAGGATGGCAGCAGATTGCCGATTGTGTAAGTGATTTATCACCCCAAGTGCACCAAAAGCGGGAACTCATCCTGTCATAGGTCAGTGGCATTGCGTGGGAGCAGGGTCGCTTCATGGGCCTCTCAGAGCCTGTTGTGCCACCATTCCCTATCTCGGACTACGGCACAGGGTGTATCGGTGCCATCACCGCATTAATTGGTCTCTATCATCGAGCCACCCAAGGAGGATCGTGGCACGGCAAGGCATCCCTCCTCCACTACGATCTGTTGCTGTTCAAGGTTGGACAGTACCCAGAGAAAGTCAAGCAGAAGCTGAGAGAGGATATCGGCCCTGATTTCCTCGCACTGCGACATGCCCACAGTGTCGACCAGATATCAGGTACCGCACTGCTCAGGATGAGGAAGAAGTTCCCCGACCTGTTTGAGGGAACTCAATACGTTGAGAAATGGTACTCAACGGCGTACAAGGCGGAGGTTCAGGCCGTGCCACCTGTGGTGAACATTGAGGGTGTAGAGGTTGGATTTAGAAGAGCGAGTCGCCCGAACGGCACAGATAAGCCTACTTGGGACTTTGGCGATGAGCCAGACCGAAGGCTGTTGGATTGATGATTACATTTGGTGTTTTTATACAATTAGGCCTTTGAAACGAATACGCATGGTAGCATACTCCTTTTTATAATCCCGAGTGTACAATTGGACAATTCACACTCTGTCTTGTAGAGACGCGACAGTGGCCGCGTACTCCGTAGCGACGAATATTGATTGTCCCTGTCATTGCCGATCATCAAGGTGACAGCAACGTCTTTGGCATGGATGTTGTGGCCGCCTGCCAATGCCTATCATGCACCCTCCAAACCCGGGCATCACCCTCACCTACCTGTAAAACCGCAGTCTCCAAGGTTGTAACGGGCTTGCGTCGGAGTTCACCGGTAATACGACCTCCTCATGACCGGCAGTGACACTCTCAACCGCGGGGAGCTATCGGAGAAGGGGTCTGCCCCTCCACAAGGTGCACATCCGACCGGGGCTGTCCGGCATCCGATGGTGTGTGGGCCGATATTCCCCAGAACCGAAACCCTCAGACGTAATTACCAAGCCTCGCATTGGTTCGACTCCATACCCCCGCATCATGGCTTGCCCTCCGGACTTTCTGCCGCCTTCCCCATGGGCCTTGATGCCACCCATCTCTTGCGGGCGGGGGAGTGAGCCGACTGCCTTTGTCCGGGCGCTCCATTACCCGCCCGTTCGCTTCAATACTCTTGTGATTCTGTATATCCGAGTGAAACGTGGTCGCTGACTCCTGATTATGCGGGGCCAAGTCATCTGCTACCGCCGAGCTCAGTAGGCGCTATAAAGAAGTCTGAGATTTCTCCGCAAAGAGCACGACCAGTCCACATTCTTCATCGATTCGATTGGTAGTAGATTTTGAACTTTATCTTGTCTTAATAAGTTCAAAGCACCCAGTCTGATTGCCACTTTGATTCCATCAGCCTTCACACAAAAGATCATCACAATGGCAAACCCCACCACCGAGACGACCAAGCCCACCAAGGCCAACGGCCAGAATGGCGGTGCTCCTCAGGAAGAGGGTCTCGGCCAGGCCTTTACGCAACAGGTCATTGACTCTTTTGGCCCCAAGACGGACCCTAGACTCCGCGAGGTCATGTCTTCGTTTGTGCAGCACATGCACGACTTTGCTCGTGAGACTCAGCTCACCGTCGATGAGTGGATGACGGCGGTCAAGATGATCAACTGGGCCGGCCAAATGAGCAACGAGAAGAGGAACGAGGGACAGCTCATGTGCGATGTGATCGGTCTTGAGAGGTAACTTGCCTTGTTCCATGTTAAACCGCTCTCGCTAACGACGATCACAGCTTGGTGGACGACATCACACACCGCGCAGCGGCCAAGGACGCTGCCTCAGGCACAGCGACTGCCATTCTTGGCCCTTTCTGGCGAGCAGACACTCCCATCAGAGAGAACGGCACCACCATCACCTTCGACACTCCCGAGGACGGCATCGTCGCCTATCTTTACGGCACTGTGACTTCGGCTGCTACCGGAGCCCCTATCCCCAATGCCTCTGTCGAAGTCTGGCAGGCATCCACCAACGGTATGGTTTCTGATATTTTGGCATAAATCCTCAACTAACACGTGTTTCAGGCCTGTATGAGCAACAAGACGAGAAGCAGCAGGAGCACAACCTGCGTGGCAAGTTCATCACAGACTCTCAGGGTCGATTCTCCTTCTACTGCCTGCGGCCTACACCGTACCCTGTGAGTATTTCGTTACCTTTAGGTATTTGAATAATGAGCTAACCCTTGATGATTAGGTTCCTGATGACGGTCCTGCTGGTAAGCTCCTCCAGCTTCTCGACCGACACGTCTACCGCCCTGCGCATCTCCACTTCATGGTATGTTCCCCCATTCTGCAAACCCAAAGATGTATCACTAACAAGCTTTTCAGGTCATTGCCGAGGGATACAAGTCCGTCGTGACACAGATCTTTGACTCCGACTCGGGGTACCTCGACAACGACAGCGTGTTTGCTGTCAAGGACGGACTGACGGTGGATTTCGTGCCACGAAAAGGAGACCCTCAAGCAAACTGGGAGCTTGAGTATAACATGAGCCTTGGGACTGCGTGAGAAGGATATTTGTTTTAGTAGTTGTGCCATGAGATACTAGCGAAAATGGAATTCACGTCTTCTAAGAATTTTGATATGATATCCACTAATAACTTGAAATATGTGGGATATGTTTCAGCCATTACCGTGAATATTGTTCCAGTCTCGTCTGAATATTCCCTAGTTTATCTATTTTGGTTATTCTTGCCATGAATATGTTAAAAGCCAAAGAGAACCCGGCGCAGTCACAAGGACATGGGTTTCATGACAATCAGAGTATCAGCAGTATCAGAGTAATATCTCATACCACCAAGTACCGCATTGGAAAAGTAGTCAAGAATACCATCTTATCTATGTTTCTTTAAGAAGAAAACACTTGGATAAGTTCTATTGAAGAACTAAAGTCCAACAGAAAAAACAGAAAACACAGAAGATAATAGTACGCTCCGTACTCAACCGTGGATTCGCATAAGGATTTCCCAGGTCTACAGCTGCTGCAAATTACTGTTACGTTGCAGAGTCTCATCAATATCATGCCTTAACTTCGATCCACACTGTTGCAGTATCCAGTGTTGATGCGGATACAGCCAACCTTTGCACCTACATACATCTCACCTCAGTCTGCAGTCTCATTGGACGTAACTTGGACCGGTCTTCACTCCGTGCATGGGTATACTTTTCTTGATTATTCATTTCTTACACAAAGTTATCTAAGATCACGGCCCATGCACAATCTTCGTTGTCCTGCATCCGTGTAGCCGGCGGGATTATTACGTCGAGTTCCCAGTCCGACTATGACCTCGGGCATCATCAACCTGCACCCGAAACTGAATTAGGTAAATAGACGCCATGAGGTATATCCGATCGTCAGCCCTGTAACCCGAAGGCCCTCACCCCTCGTGGGGATTAGATACGCCTCTTCGCCAGTTGGTCGCTGACAGCTCTGAGGATCAGCCAGTTCCATCCACCGGACCGAAGGCGAGGAGCAACGTGCCCACCAACGGGCATCCGAAAGACCCGATACAGGCTGCCGAAGTGTCGAGGTCAGGGATCTCCCCACAACATGCTCTTCCCCCAGTGGTTTCCCCCGCCCTCACCCCGCAAACTAACCCGGGGTCCAGCACATCCCGACGCACTGGAGAGCGCAGATCCACTCAGTGACCACGAATTTGTCAATATGACTCGCCACCTGCGCCAAGGTACTAAGCACGCTTGGAAGCGGTGATTGTACAAACATGAGGGATGCCCGTCTTCCGAAGAAGTAACCGATGGACGATCTTACAGCCCTGCTAATCAGACCTCAATCAGCCTCACTTCCAAGACTATAAGACTATGAACAACCGCGACTTGGCCTAAGCTCATCACCTCAGCTCTATACAAGTCTTTTCAGGCCACTCAGCACACACCAATCTCTCTCCTAGCCCTGCGCAATCATGGCCGTTGGCGCACAGACTGATCATGTTGACGTCCTCATTGTCGGTGCCGGACCTGCCGGCCTGATGATGGCGACATGGCTCGCCAAGTGCGGCGTCAAGACTCGCATCGTGGACAAGCGAGGCACAAAGGTACAATCACGCTCTTTACTGCCATTTGGACCTGTTTTCTGACCAGAGTATAGGTCTTCAATGGCCAAGCTGATGGCCTCCAATGTCGAACTCTGGAAATCTTCGACTCTTTTGGCTTCGCTCATCGAGCTTGGATTGAGTCCAACCACATGTTGGAAATCAGTCTTTGGAATCCCGATGAGAAGGGCGTCCTTCGAAGATCTTCACGCATTCCTGACACCATCCCTGGCATCAGCCGTTTCCAGCAAGTCGTCCTCCACCAAGGTCGAATCGAGAGATTCTTCCTCGATGCCATCAACGAATTCAGTGAAGGCAAGGTCTCGGTTGAGCGTGGAGTCATCCCGACCAGCCTGGAGATTGACGAAAAGACTGTCGAGGACTCTGAAGCCTATCCCATCACTGTCAACTTGCGGCATCTGAGTGAGGAGGAAGCCCGTCCCAAGCAAACGGCCACCTCCGTCAATGGAACAGTCATCCAAGACGGCCTGTTCCGCAGCAACCTATCTCCCGACGACACTGCCGAGATGATCAAGTCAGCTGAGCTCAATCAAAAGGCCGATATGGTAGAGGTTGTCAAGGCCAAGTACATGTTGGGAGCAGATGGTGCTCACTCATGGGTTCGCAGGGAACTTGGCTTCAAGCTTGAGGGCGAGTCTACTGATTACATCTGGGGTGTTCTCGATATTGTTCCCATCACCGACTTCCCTGATATTCGTATGCGCTGCGCCATCCACTCCGCCAATTCTGGAAGCGTCATGGTCATTCCGAGAGAGAACAAGCTGGTCCGCCTGTACATCCAGCTCACCACGACAGAAAAGATTGGCGACCAGGATTCCCGAGCAGACCGCTCATGGATCACGCCAGATGTTATTCTTGAGTCTGCTCAAAAGATCATGGCGCCCTACAAGTTGTCCTACAGAAAGCTGGACTGGTGGACAGCATACCAGATTGGTCAGCGTGTTGGCTCAAGCTTCTCTGCCCACGAGAGAGTGTTCTTGGCTGGTGATGCTGTCCATACTCACAGGTTCGCCTCCCAAATTGTTTTCGCGTTCAAGCCACTAACGACTGACTGTGCAGCCCCAAAGCTGGTCAGGGTATGAATGTGAGCATGCAAGATTGTAAGATACTTTTCCCTGTGCAACAAACATGGCTAACGCTAGACAGCTTTCAACCTTGGATGGAAGATTGCAAGCGTCGTCAAAGGACTTGCCAACCGCTCGATTCTGAAGACGTACGAGTCTGAAAGGAAGGGTATCGCGCAAGCTTTGATCGACTTTGATCACAAGTTCTCGCGACTTTTCTCGGGTCGTCCCGCAAAGGACATTATGGACGAGGAAGGTATCAGCATGGATAAGTTCAAGGAGGCTTTCGAGAAGGGCAACCTATTTGCTAGTGGCATTGGTACGTACATGCTTGGTGCTTTGCAGAAACACAAACTGACACGGGATACCCATAGCTGTTGACTATGCTCGAAGCAATATCGTTTCCAAACCGGGCCCGGATGATGAGGCCTCTAAGGCTGCCAAACTCCAGGCTCTCGCATCCGAGGTCAAGCTTGGCATGCGAATTCCAAGCGTCAAGGTTCTTAACCAGTCCGATGCCAGACCCTGGCATCTTCAGGAGCTTCTCCGAAGCAACGGGACATGGAGGGTCATTGTGTTCCCTGGGAACATCGACCAAGAAGGACAGAAGAAGCGAATGAACAGCCTCTGCGACAAGCTGTCTGCTCCATCATCCTTCCTCAAGCGTTTCACACCACCATCAGCAAGATACGACTCTGTCATCGAAGTCCTGACAGTACATGCTGCTAAGCGCCAAGACCACGAGATTTTCGACTTCCCAGAAGTTCTGCGACCATATGACGAGGTGGACGGTTGGGACTACAACAAGATCTTTGTGGACGATCAATCCTACCATGAGGGCTATGGACGTCTTTATGAGACATTCGGCATCTCTCCCGATCAAGGCTGTGTGGTCATTCTCAGGCCGGATCAGTATGTGTCGTACATCGGCGAGCTTGATGACTACGAGTCTCTTGATGGATTCTTTTCTGGTTTCCTGATACCACAGGAGGCCAAGGCCTAATGGTGTGACGGTAGAAAATGTGACAAGCCTTGTTTATCAATCTCAAGTTCATTATATGCCAACTCCCTATCCTATTGTCCAGATATAAACTTGTAAAGAAGCTATAGATCTTTACTAGTCATCTGACCTATCTGTTGACGAGACTAGTAAACACCCACTGATATTCGAAGTTATAGCCAGAAAAGCATCCTGCCCAAGTCTAGGGTAGTCAAACCCCCTCTCACCAAGAAATGTCCGCCCCTCATTCGGACGATGAAACGTGTCCAGCCCAATGCGAAAGCCTCTAATGACTAATGAAATTGAATAAATATGCCCATTGCAAACACAATGGACGTAAATATTTGTCAAGTTAGGTGGTCAGTGTTGTGGGGTGTGGGGTGAGGATCCTCTATCGTTGTTGATGCCATCTTTTGTGGGCGCAAAGAGGCAAGACAAAGGAGAGCAACAATGGCTGGATCTGCTCACAAGACACGAAAAGTGCGTAGATGAGGTCAGATATGGCACCAATATCGGCAATTGCATTCTTGACTTGGAACTTTGCAATGTGGGTGAGATAAGAGAGCTTGGGACTGCTGTGACGTGCTTGAGCGACGCGTGACAAGCTCATCAAGGTGTGATCGAGCTTCCCCTCCCTGCATTACTACGAGAATACTGAGTAAGCTTGACTTTCTTGCACCTCAAGCCCCGAGAATGGAGAGTTTGACCAAGAGTTTCGCTCTTCTACGCGAAATGTATCAGTGGAATTGACGCGAAGACAATTGAAAGTTATTCTCATTTGCTAGAGGAGTCAAATACCGTCACGCTGCTGCTCTCAATGCCATGTTTATGTTTGTTGTCATGTTTTCTAGCGGGCGCTTGCTGTATGGCGTTCCAGCGGTATGGGGCGGGTTGTCTCGGCATCCGGGGTGTTTGGGCGAAATTATGGGGAATTCTCGGCCACGTGACCGGTTCGGGGACCGCTGCCCGACTCCATTCGGAGCCGGGACCGAACAACCATGCAGCTCAAGCAGCTTTCATTGGCTGGTCAAACAATATTCCGAAGCCACTAAGCACTAGCAGCCGATGCAGCCAATAACCGTCGAGCTGTTAGAAATGTGCCGTGACACCCCCTGACACCGCCGATAGCTTGCTTATCTTTGTGGTATAATTCCAAGATAAGTTTATCGAAAGCTGTCTTCAACTTTAAAAACAAGTCAATTCAACCTCCTGCAATGAATCGCGCGGGGATGCGGCGGCTTTCGCTGCTGCAGGCGTCCGGGCGACGCGTCTTCTTTGCAACCACCAGAAGATGGCCAATTGCGTCGACAGGGCCCGCTAACTCGCTCTCGCGGGTGCCAAGGGCGAGGCCGTTGAGCACAACGACACCATTCAGAAATGACGGTCAGGATGATGAGCAGACGGGCTCATACAGCGAAGCTGACCACGAACATGCCGTCATTTCAACCTTCGATCTCTTCTCCATCGGCATTGGTCCTTCTTCCTCTCATACTGTCGGACCCATGCGTGCTGGAAACATTTTTGTCAACGACTTGGTTGAAGCCAATCTGTTGCACAAGGTCAACAAGATTCGCGTTTCTATCTATGGAAGTCTCGCGTTGACCGGCGAGGGCCACATGACACCATCTGCTCTCCTCCTTGGCCTGGAAGGTGCTGATGTCGAGACTGTCGACACGGGTTATGTGCCCACGCGATTCACCGAGATCAAAGACACCAAGAAGATCCATCTAGGCCGCTGGCTCGCGAAAGATGGCAACAAGGGCAAAGAGATCGACTTCGACTATGAACGAGAATTTGTCTGGGAATGGGGCCGAAAGCTGCCCATGCACAGCAATGGCATGCGCTTCACCGTCTTTGACAAAGAAGGCTACGTCTTGGCGACCAACGACATGTTCAGTGTTGGTGGCGGCTTTGTCGTCAACGGTGCACTCTCCATCGCACCGGAACAGACACTCTCACCAAATGCTCCAGCTCAGCTCGAAGCGTCCGATCCGCAGGCGGAACCGGCCGGAAGACATCCAGCTGACTTGGCCGAGAACATGTACTACAAGGAGATTCGGCGATCTGACGCCGCCGGAGATCGCAAGACTGGTACCGAGATCAAGCCCATTGGTGATGCTGCTGTTGAGCCGGCCGCGCTTCTCGGCGATGACTCGGCAAACACCTCCGAGGCCAAGACAGACATTTCGACAGACGTCAAGTCCGAGACCAAGAGCACCACTTCTCCGCACCCGCGGTACCCGTTCCGGGATGCCGCTAGCTTACTGTCACTATGCCGAAAGCACAACCTTACTATTGCGCAATTGGTGTATGAGAATGAGAAGAGTCTCGGCTACACAGATGAGGACATCTACCGGAAGCTGTTTAAAATCTGGGGCGTTATGGATGCTAGTATCCTGGAGAGTGTTCAAGCGCCCGCAGGCTCCAAATTGCCCGGTTCTCTCAAGCTCCATCGGCGAGCCCCAGCACTATACCAGCGGTTGACGAGGGGCTTGTATCCCTCCTCTGCCAGCGACACGACAGCGGCTCGTCTCCAGAGCAAATGGGCATCACCCGACCCAGAGGAGAGTGATGACGGAGCATTGCCCTCCCCGACAGCTCTTACCAAGACATCTGCTTCTTCCAATACACCGGAGCAAGTGAAGAGCATAGGCATTCGCAAACGCCATCCTCCTCGCATTCACGGCTCTTTGGAGCATCCAATCGCCCCGTCCCCAGCACGCCGAACTACATTCCCGACCATGGACTACTTGGCTGTGTATGCCATTGCTGTAAACGAGACCAATGCAGGTGGCGGCCGAATTGTCACCGCCCCCACCAACGGTGCTGCAGGCATCATTCCCGCCGTTCTCAAGTACACGATCGAGTTCATCAGCGATGATCTTGAGCGAGACATTCCCACCTTCTTGCTCACAGCTGCTGCCATTGGCATGCTGTACAAGCGTGGAGCTACCATCTCTGCTGCTGAAGGTGGATGTATGGCCGAGGTGGGCGTAGCTTGCTCCATGGCTGCTGGTGCATTCGCTGCATGCATGGGTGCAAGCCCTGAGACGATTGAGCAAGCTGCCGAAATTGGTATCGAGCACAATCTCGGACTGACATGCGACCCCATCGGTGGGCTTGTCCAGGCTCCCTGTATCGAGCGAAACGCTCTGGGGGCCACAAAGGCCATCTCGAGCGCCAACTTGGCGTTGAGCAGCGAGACCGGAACACAGCGAGTGAGACTCGACGATGCTATCCGAGCCATGAGACTCACGGCCAAGGGAATGAGAAACGAGTTCAAGGAGACAAGTCTGAGTGGGTTGGCAACAAGTGTGCACATTAATATTCCAGTCAGCGTGCCTGACTGTTAGAGATTTCCTCGCGCGATGCTTAAAAGAACTGGGACTTTGCTGCAGCATCGTGTTTACTGTGACTGCGCATGTATTGAGTTGATTTGAAGCTGGACTCGATACTAAGCTAGGCATGTCTGCGAGTGGGTAAAACTGACGTTTCAGGTATTGTTATGATATAAACGGCTTACCATACCATCGTTTCCTGGTCAACAATGCAAGAAAGAGTTGAATAGGGATGATTCCGGGAAGTGAAGGAGTAGATGGTAGGTGCAAGTTGGACGTGAAAGCGAAAACGTGTTCATTGTTGTGCCTGGCACTTATGTATTGAAGATAAGTTGCTGTGTCCACAGTGGAAGGGAGCATACTGTGCGGCCCATCACAATTGTGCTGAAACGCTTGCGTGAATGTAAACACAGGCAAATGGCCACAATTGTTCCTGGCTTCACTGCATTTTTAACACCTCCCGAAGGGTCCTGGGGCGGGGGCTGTGCAGCCGTGTTCCGCTCTTGATTGGGAGCCTGTGATATTATGCATACGGACGAATGAACATTTGCATGGGATTGGCCAGTCAGATGGACTCGGCTGCTGACTCTCTGTCTTTTCCAGCTGAATCACGTCGCCTCGAAATCATCTCCACCAAGGCGAGGCCAGCATTCCCAACCGACCCTGACAAGCCGAACGTCAGCTGAGCATTGCTGAGAGACTTAATCGAAACAGCCCTTTACGTCTGCAGACTCTTGGAGTCTTCACGGACGTGCCAAGGATGGCTGGCACGCTTAGTGGTGGTCTTGGCCGCGAAGACGAGGTTCCTACACATCTATCCTCTCTTTCCTGGGTTGACCCTCCAGTGGAGAGCTCTGATGATACTCCTGCCTTTACTTTCACCATACATTCCAAGCTCGTGACGTCATCGCAAATTCATCGGCCGGAACTATGCGCTGATGGCACACATTCTGCTTCTGCCTCTTCTATAGAGACAAAGGAGGCTTTGGACGACTCCGAGTCAACGCAAGGAAGCACGAACCGTGAACTGAGGCCCCTTAAGCGGCGCAGGCGTGGATCGGAAGCAGAGCAGAATGAACCTCCGGATTGGCCCATCTTCCGACATCGGAATACAGATGATGATTCTCCCTTAAAGTTTGCTTGTCCTTTCTTCAAAAGGGACACAGGCAACTACGACGACTGTTTCCGCTACAGACTCAAGCGCATCGCAGACGTTAAGCAGCACCTGAAGCGACATCACAGGCAACGCACGCACTGCAACATCTGCTTGGAGCAACTCCCCAACGAGGATGCTCTCCACGATCACGTCCGCGCCCAAAGCTGCAGGAAACGCGAGTATATTGCCCCGGATGGGATGACAGCCTTGCAAGAGAAGAGGATTGTTTCACGAGTGGGGACCAAGAACAAGTCGGCGAGCGAGCAGTGGTTCGAAGTTTATGAGATACTTTTTCCTGGAGAGCCAAGACCTCAGTCTGCGTACCTGGGTGATCGACTGTCTGAGGATATCGAGGTATTGCGACAGTTCATGAGCCAACGTGGCTCGGTGATGATTATTCGGGAACTGCAAAGGGGAAATTTTCAGTGGGGAAGTGGCCAAGAACCAGAGAGGAAATTGCAAAACGCATTATCCAACGTTTTGGATGAGTTTCTAAGCAGACAAAATGCTGCAAGGAACGAGGTGGATGGAGGGCGAAACTCGAGGCCAGAAACAACATCACAGCAGAGAAAGGGATCATCAAGTCAACGAACTCTAAGTGAGAGTATCGAGGAAGCAAAAACCTCAGGGACTGGACGATGAGGCTCTTGAAGATGAGGAGAGATGATGTCGCCTGTTTACCATGGGATTGACAACAATAACGCACGAGCGTGGCAAGATGACTCGGTGTCTGAAGGCACAGGATAACGACTGAAAGACGAGTTTTGAGAGAGGCGTGGGCTCTAGGCCTGACATACATGCTAGAAGAAAGAAGAATAACATGAGATGGTGATGCAAGCAACTTCGTGCTGGTTGGCCGCTTGATAGTAAGAACAGGACTATGTGAGTCCTAGATGCGACCACCATGGTCTATCATAGCAACATCAAAACAGAATAGGCTGATAATAAATCTTCCCAGAGTGGCTGGGGCCGCTGTTCTGTGGGATTCTTCCTGTTACAAGACAGTCGCTCGCTTCGTCTACCATCCCTGTAGGCTAACAACGTAAAGGGGTCTTTGGTTACTCGTCCTGCCCCTTACTGAGCAGTCCTTTGCAAGAACTCCACCACCTGCTTCTTGTTCTTCTGTTGCGCGAGGTCTATCGCAGTCTCTCCGTCCTTGTTCTTCCCCCCTACATCGGCCCCCGCGTCTACTAGAATTCGAAGAATATCCATATTTCCCCTCTCAGCAGCCATCATGACAAGCGTATACTCGTCATGTTGCCAGCGATAATTGACATCACCACCGTGCTGGACGAGCAACTTGAATAGTTCCAAGTTTCCGCAGTATAATGCCCAATACATCGCGTTTCGACCGTCATTACTAGGATGGTTTGGGTTGGCGCCTGCTTTGACGAGCTCTCTAGCTACCCCCAGAAAGTGATTGGCACAAACCCCGATCAATACGATTTCACCTATAGAAAACTCAGTAACAGTTGGAAGCTCTAAGTTGGTGTGCACCTACGATTCGATGTGCCGAAGACGTGATTCGGGTCAGCTCCTAGTTCCAATAACAACTTGATCATCTCGACGTCGTTCATGACTCTCGCCGTTAGATATAGTGGCGTAGCTCCTCTGGGCAAGGTTTTTTGTATGTCTTGTTGCCTTGGTAAGCTGGGGCTTAGTTTCGGTATCGTGCTTGCAGGAAGCCATTCATTTAGATCGGCGCCGTGCTCTGAAAGAAATCGTAGAGAAGGGACATTTTCATGTAGCAATGCGTAAAAGAACAGCGATAGTCCTGCATCATGTGAGACTTTTTAGGTCATAGAGCCACCTCGGGTTCACCTACCGGTCTCATCTTTCAACTTCGGATCAAACCCTGAGCCGAAAAGAACCTTGAGGCTCTTTGTATCTCCTGCTTGAATTGCCGGATGCAGGAAAGAGCATTGCTCTGATGGTTTAAGTGTCCTGGAAAGAGCTTGAAAGAGACCAGTTCGCCCTGGTATTTCTCCCTCTCTCGCCAGTAGTTGTCTCAACTCTTCCACAGAGTCAAAAATGTCACACCCACTGTCGACAAGCAACTCAGCAAACTCATAAGAGGGCAACGATAGAGCTAATCGAAGCGGACTTCGGAGGTGGAAATCTTTGGTGTTGAGCTGGGCTCCATTCTTGATCAGGAGCCGTCCCATGGCCACATCGTTGTCAAAAGCACAGTAGTGAAGGACTGTGAATCCTTGCTTCGACCTCCCCGTGAGACCCACGCCTCTAGAAATGAGGGCACAGACATATTGTCTGTTCTGACTGCGGACAGCATCGAGCATGGCTTCGGGGTTGTCCATGTTGAAGAGATCATCGCCTCCAGCTAAGGTATCGGAAGTGCTGCAGCTGGTTAGCATGATATGTATTCATCTAGCTGTTCTGCACTTACATGGATGCCCCAGCTCCCTGGCTAGGGGAGTCGATACCAAGTGTCTGGTCCATAAAATTCCTCATCACGAAACCAGCGTCGCTCTGGCCATCTCTGACCGAGTCATTGTCGACATCCTTCTCGATCTGTTTTCTGAACTCCTCTCCTCGGACGATATCTTTAAAGTCAGACATGATTTTCTCATAGAGCTGACCTATGTCGGACTTGATTTCGTCAAGCTTCTTGCCTTCAAGATATCTGAACAAGAGTCAGTGAAAAATCTCATGCTCCTCGATGCCTTCTTCATTTACCCATGCAGACTAGTTATCGTCAGGTTCAAACCAGCTTTCCCTTCACCGAGCCTTCCTCTCAAGTCACGAAGCTCACTCTTCTTCAGATTCCACTCGACCATTCTAATAAACTTCTTTCCTCCTGATGCCTTCTGAACGAGAGGATTCAGGAAAGTCCGAATGTCTTGCATGGACTTCTCGCAAGTGCCTAATTGCCCCTTTAACGCTCTCGTTAATGATGGGGCTTCGACATGTTGGTATTGTTCCGACAGCTCATGCGTCGTGTCTAGAACGGCGGCAAGGTTGGTAACGTCATCTTGGAGATGGAGGATGTCATCTGGGGCATCGCGAATGCCTTGGACGAGGGAGTTGAGTCGGAGCGCAACTGTCGCAGTGATTTGGATGATGCCGATGACACTTCCGACGATTCCAAGTGCCTCTGCCATGTCGATGAGCTGTCTCTCCAAGCCAGGTTCGAGTATTCAGGGTGCTAGATTGGGGTTACGCAGAGCTGTGGTGGATCGAAGAACTGCGGAGAATCACTGATGAGATGGTTCCATCGACAATAGCAACGATTTATTACCGCAGCCTTTGCAAAGCTGAACAGAAAGGCAAACGGCCGCCCGGGGGCTGTGCAATGGCGAGGCCCTGCAGGGAGTTGGAGAGGCCTGCAACCTTCTGACGTTGGGATTGGCTGGCTGCAGGCGCAACGCCAGGTTTCCACTGAATTTCTTACAGCCTGCACCTTTTCAAGTTGATCCCTGTCGTTGGTGAATCTTCAGGCCTCCAAAGCCACCTCTGTCTCACTTTGTGGTAGGTAGTAATACGACGCCGGCCTAGACCCTGGTAGTGCAACGAGGCTTGCTGTAGATCCTAATCGTCTGCCTTGTGCACCGTTTTCGCCCCCAGCAGCGCTGCACAGTCGCGCACACTGCCACAGAAGTTGTGTAAGGAAAGAAAGCAGCAGTCCGGAGTCTAGGATGCAGACTGCCATGTTTTGTTAAGATTAAGCTATTCGCAAAACTCGCAGTGATTAGGTAGGTTAACATGCCACTTCAATGAGGGTTGGGTAATGGGACTGTCTGTACTTAACAGCTCTGATCGCCTTTCGATCCGGAGAGGTATGATATAGATGTCTTATTTTGGAACAATTCTGGGCGGGCTTGGGATCTGCGAGGCCCTGACGCCTCTCGCACAGCCTTCTGGTGTCTCCTTACTACGTATTGATGCACAGCCATCCCATGTTCATTAGCAGTCTGAGGACCAAACGTAAGCACTGTTAGCCATGCTATACGATATTCTCCTACCAAATCATATACATAGCTTGTAGCCTTTCAATGTGTAGGCGAGATGAGATGGCTTCCACCCTGAGCGATTTTAGGAGGTTTTCTTCCAGACCCCATGTAAATGAACGACGTTTTCCAAAACATGGCGTTCAGAGTCAAACGCCGAGAAAAGCAACGACTGAGACACCGACTGGGTCTTCCCGACTGGGCTCTCGTTTGCTTTCAGACGCTCCCAAAAGATTTCATTTAACTGTTTGCATGCGTCCAAACTCTTGTTTATAGACGGCCCACCGCGAGATCACAGTGTCAGTGATGAGTGGATATTTCCTAGGCATCCCTGGGGGCGGCAAACGAAGAGCAGACTGTGACAGGGGCGACGGTCTGTATTAGGCTCCGGCTGCATACCTATCCGCATAGTAACGCGACATCGGCCCTGGGCATTAAAGCCTGAGCAAGCCAATAATACCTAGCCAGGCAGGGATAGGAGACCCGTTGACTCTGGCCAATTCATCGCAGACGTGGTCACACGCGTATGGAAAGCCTATAGCAAACCTGTTGGAAGAAATGGCTGGTAGCAAACAAATCACACGGCCAATCAACAGGATGCTTACACGAGGAGCTGAAAAGCGGTGGATGCAACCATCAACGCCACAACATCCCGCATGCTGGGATGCATAACCCTGTTTCCTTTCAACCCATCCTTATCGCCCATGGAGAATGAGACGATAGAGTTAACTTGGACGTTGATGAGCTTGACGGTGAAAAAATAGACATAAAAGAAGATTTCTCGGCGTTACAATGACCTTTAACACATCTAGGCAGCTCCTTCAACCAAGAATTTGGAGGGCCGGTGGATGTTGTGTAACGTTTGGTGGAGTCGGCTTGTTTGTTTGTGCAGCCTACAGAGCACCTTGTCGCTACAATCACTCTAGCGTGCATGATTTGTGACAGATGAGCATTTCTCATATGTTGTGGTCTCTCAACCATCGACTCATAAAGAGGCTGCACCCATCGCCCCCATCCATCTCACCTCCTTCTTTAACTATCATAAGAAGTTTGTTCATCCAACCTAATTAGGCAAAATGACTGACCCGTCACCCCAGTCACGACTCCTAGTACAGCGTCTCAACATAGAGACAGAGAAGTGTTTGACAGTCCTTAACCGACTACCACGACCGCCCCAAAGAAACGCACGCGCATTGCGCGCTGTTGAGGCCAAACTGGCCGCGGCAGACACGGAGGAAGAATGCCAAGCTTTCCGAACAGAGAGGAGACGACTCATCCGTGAGGGAGAGTCGGGTCTGGAAGAAGCGACAAGGGAGTGGCACGACGAAACTAATCATGTCGTGGAGGACCTGGTCACTACCTTACTCAAACCCATTCTGCGGGAAATCGAGTATCATGTTGGTAAGAGTAGCCGTGATACTACTCAACCCGACACCCCTAGAGGGGTTGATCAAGTTGCAAGCTCGCGTTCACCGACAATGCCAGCGACACCGGTCTCTGAGACCAACCAAACACAAGACCCATCCGTCGTATCCACCATCCTTGCTGCTGATAAGGTTAGTGATACTCCAGACAACTTTCCATGACCCGAGACTCATGACTTTAGCCATCCAACAAGAGAAAGGCAAACCCTAGTCACCCACCCTCTCCGAAAAGGCAACGACGCAGACGAGAGAAGAATACGACAACATTTGCCGAAGTCTTCCGTAACGGTAATGCACCCGTCAAACACATCATTGTACAGTATCCTCCAGATCACGGCCAGTGGTACATCATACGATGCCGGAGGCACAATGTCAACTTCAAGGAGAATCCTCTCAAAGCAGCATCACGCCACATCTGCCAGAGCAAGCATCCTAATATGCCCCGGAACTATGTATCAGTCATCAAGATGATGGGATATCGGGTCGTGGATTGTGATGAGGACCTCGCCGAGCAGAACAATGCTGTCGCCAGAGAGGAGTTTGGAGTTCGCAGCCAACCTCGTTCTGCGGATAGCATCGAGGTGGGGTATGATACTATCGCCCCTGTGCCCGAAGGACTATTGCGCGATGATGATGGCGACTATGAAGAAGAAGGTGGTGGTGAATTCCCACCCCAGACCAGCAGCTCAACTCGATGTCGGAGCATCATGGCAATCACTGATCCGACAGCCGGGGAAGTCTATCAAGTCTACTGGAGAATGCTGAAAAAATGGACCGCGGCAGTCGTCCTCCCACTTGAGAACCTCGAAACAGTTGGCGTTGAAGACTCGATCGAAAGCCTAGGGCTGCTCAAGAGCCTCCCTTCATGTCATACCTATGACTCCTTGACCAAAACGTTCCAGTGGAGCAAAGGGTACGAAGACGGCGGTAAAAATGTGTTTAAGCGAGAGTTTCCCGTCATGTTCTTCAATGGCTCACCATTTCCTGACGGGAGTGAGGTTGCTTGGGTTCCAGCCAAGGATTTGAACCCTCCTGAGATATGCGCCCTGGAGCCTCACATTCAGAGGCAGGTTCTGGACTTTCTGGCGGCTAAAGAGGCCAGGCAACAGGGAGATTTCGAAGACGAGCCAGAAGAAATAGGTGCTAAAGAGGTGTCGGAAGAAGGAAGCGTTGAGGAGGGGCTAGAAAGAACAAACCCTGGGGAAGACACAAGTAAGCAACCCCTGGGCAAAGGTTGGTGAGCATTACTGACATGTCAAGCTCCTTGCCAAACAATCCTGCAAAACGGGTCCATTCAGCTGTCGGCTCAGACTGTCACCATGGAAGAAGAGGTAGTACAAGCCTCACAGCCTATCCAAAACGTCGAAACTGGAGTTACCGTACCCATAGTCGTTGACCTAACTGGGGAAGACTCGGAGGAGGACAGAGAATCTGTCTCGGATCAGGAGGGGCCAGCGAATTCTGCTATTAACGAAGCTATTACGGGTGAGGAACCAGTAACTTCGGAAGACCACTCTCAAGCACAACCTGAAGATAGCAATCCTTCCATGGACGCAACGCCCAGCACCAACAGCACAATTGCCGATCCACCAACGCCTGTGGTGGCGCAGTCGCCAGTTGTTGAGCAGGAAAGCATCCTTGGCCTTCAGCCGACACCTTCAATGACCCCGGAGGTGACTTTAGTCGCGCAGCTCGCATGCAGAATTGTAGATTGGGGAGACAAGAACATCGAGCTTCAACGTACGCCGAGACAGGTAGATGCAGAGCTGGCCTCGCAATGCTCTCACCCAGAGAGACCTCGAGAAACCCCTCACGTCCCGCAGAGCTCGCCCAATACTCACAGGGATCAAACGTCCCATGCTATGACTCGTGTTATCCGGGACAGCCCGAGACACGCATATTCAGTCCATCCCATCCCTCGGCCACAGACCGTCGGTCCAAGCCCAGGTCGGTTGCCTGAGCTCAGGGTCCAAACGAACCGCCAAGAGAAGCCTACCTGCCAATTGCCATCAATTCAGAATCTACTTGAAGGTCCTCAAATGGGTGGCTTGGGCAATAGTCAGCCCGCAAGAGCGATCCGGTCCCCAATGATGCCACCAAGTCCATACACCCCGGGATCCTCTATCCCCAACCATCTACGCCCTGATGAGCAGCAAACCCACTCGACACCAACCATGATGTCGCCCCAGCTCACACCTCATGCGACTTCTTTCCGCAGCTGGAATTGGCTTTCGTGCTTCACCAAACCCGTTGCTGAACAACTTCAACTAGCAAGCGGATCACCTGCTCTTGCGAGTCCCAGAGACTTCATGGACCATATGGGTCGCTTGCAATGCCCATTTTGCAGGATTCATGTGTTGCAGCTTGATCATTTCACTCAGCACTTGCAACACCCATGCAGAAGCATTCTGGCAGGGCAAGTTTCTCTATGCATGTCTGCTGCTACAAGAGGATAGGTGGAGTGGGAAGGTCCTGTCACGGTGTTTCGGGACAATGGGATGTATTTATTCTACACAGAGAAACAATAGGGAATGAATGAAAAGATTAAAAGTGTTTATTTACTGTCGAGGACATAAACTTCGTTTTGGTAGCACATGCTGTGACATGGCTGGGACATTGGACCCTTTTATGTCTTTCTAAAAGAAGACCTTTTGCCATGACTTATTCTTTCGAATGGGTGCCAGGGCCGGAACTAGAGTCTGAGCAAGGTGTTGACAACCTAACATATGCTTCCAAATTATTCGTATATTTTCAGTCAATGACGCTCTACTCGATCATGTGCCCCGTAACGCTTCTTCCCCAGGCTTCCTCCCTCGTCCTATGCCCTCCACCATCTCTCATCTGTACTAATTTGAGCCTGACTCAACATGATCCATCTTTTTACTTTTCTTAGGCTTGATGAGGAAAGATACGAGAAACACAACTCCAGCTAGGGATGTGTAGAATGCCCACATGATACGCAAGCCGTCCATGTAATCTTGTTTATCAGTGGTAGCAGACCCCTCGTCGTGTGAGACAGACGTCAAGTTCCCACCACTGACAGTCCTCTGGATCAGCACTGTTCCCACAACGATAGAAATCGACGTGAAGAGACTTCGCAGAAATGTGTATGCTGACATTGTCGCCGTCAAGTCCTTGTGGTGAACATGACTCTGCAGAGCAATCATCGGGTTTTGAAACAGCACTCCAGATCCCATACCAGCGATAAACTGGAAGACTATGATCTTGGCCCACTGAACACTTTGGGAAAGGTCGATGAATAGCCCAGTACCCAGCGTCATGAGGCCAGCTCCGATGGTGATGAGAATCTTGAAGTTTCCAGTTCTTCGGACGATGTATCCGCCTAGAAGCGTCACAAAGGACATGGGCAGGATGAGGGCAAAGAGTGTGACCCCAGATATGATAGGCTTGAATCCGAGTATGACTTGGAAGTAAAGAGGGAGGAAGAAGTCGTAAGATATGAAGATGAATGAGTGTAAGCACGCGACGGTGAACGAGGCGATATTCGTCGTGCTCTGAAAGATGCGAAGGGGGATGATGGGCGTTTTGGCGAACTTGGCCTCCCAAATCATGAATAGAGCCAAGATGACGACTCCAAAGACTATCAAGCAAATGACTAGAGCTGAGCTCCAGGGCGCAAGGCCACCCGATCCAGCCTCGAGTCCGTAAAGGAAGCAGATGGTGCCCCCGATGATGAGGGCAAATCCCATCCAGTCAAGGCTGCGTAGGCCATCCACAACTGGCTCTTTCTCGATGTCGATTTTCAGGGTGAAGAAGAGGACGACTAGGGCAACGGCATCGAACGGGAGATTGATGTAAACTGGACTGACATTAGCTTTCCAGTAGGGATATTAGGTCAACGGGCAACTCACAGCACCATCTCCAACTAACAGCTTGTGCAAAGATTCCACCTAGCACAGGCCCAACAGCGCTGGCGATTCCGAAAACAATTCCAGTGAGGCCATAGTATTTCGCACGCTCCGCCAGAGCAAAGAGGTCGCCAATGATGATGGTGATGAGCACAGTGGAGCCCCCACCACCAAGCCCCTGGACCACCCTCCCGGCGATGAGTGTCGTGCTCGAATGGGCCAAAGCACAGATGAGACTACCGCCCATGAATATCGCCGTCGATATCATTATCGTGGGCTTGCGACCGAAGATGTCAGAGAGCTTCGCCCAGACAGGAGTCGACGCCGTCGTGGAGAGGGTGTAGCCACTACCGATCCAGGCATATTCTCGAGCGGTGACACCAAGTTGATTGGCGATGGTCGGCAGTGCGGTCGAGGTGATGGTGATGTCGAGAGCTGAGAGGAAGAGTGTGAGACAGAGAGAAAGCATGATCAGGCGACGCCTCCATGTCCCGATCTTGGGGGGCTGGTACGAGGTGCCAGTCTCGACCGGCTCGAGACAGGCCCCTGTCACATCCTTTTCCTGCTGAAGTTGTGAATGGTCCGTCATGATTATCGTGAGCTTGACAATGAAACGAAAAACCTCGATGGATCATGCTAGAAAAGCTGCAGGTGATCGGTCTGTTGATTCTGTTTTGTAGCTTCGGTTCGGTTCGGTTCGGCCAAGGAGTGTCTTACGATTCGGCCAACCGAGCCTGTTCCACCGCTGACAAAAACAGTTGAACGGGATATGACTCAATCGCTGAATGAGTGAGTCAGGACAAAATGCATTTTTGCGTTTACTTTGTTTCGACCCATATTGGGCTTGATGTGCGCGCAGCCCATCACGCTCGGGTAGAGGCCATCGAGAAAGAAGTTCAGAGGGGAGGAGTCTGAGAGCCCAAGCTAGCCCAGCTACGTTAGAACCTAGGTGATACCGTATCAATGTTACGGAGTTAAAGTCTCGGTGGACTCATTGGGTTCATCTAAACGAGCAAAAGCGGTTAAGAAGGTCTTCACATTCAGAGAGCTACTTGAGCTATCCTATGTCAGTTGTGCAGCAAAAAGAGACGCCCAACAGGGCATGTCGTGAGGGCGAGTTGTCACCAGCAAAAGAATACACCAAGCCATGCCAGCAAAAGAATCACTGCAACTGTAACTGTCAAACTGGTATTGACGGTACACCAGGGACTCGAACCCTGAGCCTTAGTCTTAGGAGGACTACGCGCTACCATTGCGCCAGCATACCTGAGCGAGCCTGATGACTCGTCATTGACTGCATCATTGCCGTAACGGCCCTCAAGAACATGACCATCGGGGCCAGCCATATTACATTAGAAGCATCACAGTCTATTCTCAACGCACAAAAAAGTCATAGCAAGGTTAGAATAGTTGTATTTATACTAATCTTCATTCAGGAGCCACCATAGCTAACAGGGATCAAGATGGAGAAGGCTATGTGGGCACCAGTCAACCACTCTCATTCAAGGCCGCATTCACTCCAAGGACGTCAAACCTATGTCTATTAACTACCATCTATAGCTCAACAAAAGGAAGAATGACTCGGCTAGGATAATCCCCACCAAAGTGAACAGTATGGCGACCCTTGTTCTTCTCGCTATCCGGCCTAGGCTTGGAAAATGCAGTCACTTCTGTGAACCCGGGATACTGCCCCAAGACATCGAACTGGATGCTCTCCCCGGCCTGATAGTCAACGCCCATAGCCCAGATACCAATCTCCAGCTTAACCACCTCACCCTTTGGGATCAACTGCGCCTCATCGTGTGGGTGGAAGGGGAACTGAGGATGCATTGAACGGGCAGAGTCAATCTTTCGGTGAGAGGCTCGGAGAATTCCCATCGAGCCGTTGTGCAGCGTGAGGCTTACACGCTCCTTCTCAGACATTTCCTCAACGGTCTTGACGGGAGTCCTCTCGATGGGGAATTGCAGGTGGCTCAGCTCCTTGCCTGTCTTGTCAAGCTTTCGCAGCTGCACAAAGACAACCATGTCATCCAGAGCATCACAGCTCATATACAGCTCTGCTTTAGGAATGCCCAAGATCCGTGTGGGCTTGTCAAAGGTGTATCGAAACTTGGAGATGGACCATCGATCCTCGGAATCGTGAGAAGTAGTACCAGTGGAAGGGAGCTCGTCGAGAAGATTGCTATCAGATCCAAGATACAATGAGCGGTAATCAGTGTTTGGCGAAGGAAAGTCAGGCAACTCGATGTTTTCCTCAACACGGCCTTGGTCATATTGGAGGGTCGCCCAACGGACTCGGGGCGTCTTCTCCCAGTCGTTGTCGATGCCTTTGAGATACTTGTCAAAGTATTTCTGACGGTGTTAGTGATGATTTCATCAAACAATACTGGCGTAGAATGCCTACCTTGAGCTCTGGATAGCTCTCCCTCTCGCCATAAAGTTCAAACCACTCCTGATGACCACACCACTTGATCCACTTCTTGTCACTCTTCAACTCCATCCAGCCTCGCACAGCGCCCATAGTATGGATCTGGCTGAGATCAGAACCTGTGATGAAGACAGGAATATCAATCTTGCTGAAATCAACACGCTTGTCATTCCAGTATGCGTTGGCAACAGGACTGCGGCGATACATCTCAGCAAAATCTTCCACACCATGGGTGCCCTTGATCACCAATGTTGTGATGAGGTCAAAGTTGCTCATGGTGAACCATCCTCCCCGACAAAACTGCTCTCGAAAGATGTCTCCACATCCTTCCCAGGGTGCGATTGCCTTCAAGGATGGAGGCTTTTGAGCGGCGGCGTGCCACTGCATGATGGCAAGATAAGAATTGCCTGCCATTCCCACGCTTCCATTACACCAAGGCAGCTTCGCGAGGGCTTCGATGACATCGTGTGCATCTTCACCCTCTTGAGCACCCATGCAGACTGCATCACCGTCGCTGTCTCCAGCGCCACGGGCATCAACGTTGGCGATGGCGTAGCCTTGGTTCACCCACCAAGCAGGGTCGAGGCCTTCAAACTTTTCCAGACCGCTGACATCTTCGCGTTTGAGGCAGCATGCCCAGACGCAAACGTTGAAGATCATGTCGAGGGCAGAGTACTTTTTGCCGTAAGGAGACCATGAGATGATAACGGGTACTTTCTCATCGCCTGTAGGACGGAAAACGTCGGCGTAGAGTCTGCAGCCATCACGGACAATGATTTCGACGTCGTGGTCGACGCGTATGTCCGAATCAAGTGTCCTGGCTTTGAATGGAGCTGAGCCTTTCTTGAGGACTTCTGACTTGCCGATAGTTGGCTCAACATAGCCATTGACGCCCACCTCTGGCTTGGTGAGGGGCTTGAATGCGACTTGAACGGGAACGGGCATTGTTGCAAGGTGGAATGGTAAGAATGAGTAAGGGGAAGGAGAATGACAGCCCTGACGTCGAGTCGACTAGATGACTGGCTGATGAGGGATCTGAAAGTAAACTAGGAGGGACAGGATGAGGCTTGGTCGATTGATACGTGGTACCAGGGTGGGAGTTGACGTTGGCTTTAATTAGTTGATGATCATGCATCAATTGCCGTGTCACTAATGCCGACTACACGGACCAGAAGAAGTCGAGACCTCTCCACATCCCGCCTCGTGATTACAACTAAACACCACTGTTTGGTCGTGTCATCTCGGTTGAAGTTATCCCCACGGGGTAAAGTGAGGGGGAGGTTGCGGGGTGCGTAAGACTCATTTTTCGGTTCAATCACGAACCGAAATCCGAACCGAACGGAAACCAACCGAAGGAGGAGTTGAACTTGCCCCTGCACCATCTCCCCAGAATACTTGCCGATTCCGACAATGAATGGCCCCGAACCGAGTGGGGGACATCGGAGCGGCATCTTTAGCCTCAGATCTTAACTTTCTTGGGTTTCATGACCGAGATATAACTACCTTGAGCCTCATGACCTGCATAGGTATTCTTTGCTTCTCATCAACATACTTCCATACATCTCGAACATTACCACCTTCATCTTGCAATTACCCCAAATCATTCGTCTTTCAATATCTTAACATGTCGAGCACAATGTCAATGACCCAAACCGTCGCTGCGCGGTTTGAGACCAAAGACCTTGTCGACTTTGACACCAGCGTCACATACGGCGACTGGCGAGATGAGTTCCACAAGCACGGCTGTGTCCTCATCAAGAACGTCATCAGTCCTGAGCGAGCTCAGTACTACTGCGACAAGCAGATCGAGTGGCTGAAGAAGTTTGACCTCGGCTTTGATGACAAGGACCCCAGCACCTGGACTGCCGAACACCTCCCCGTCAGCTTCAAGGGTGGCATGTACTACTCGTACGGCGCTACCCATGAGAAGATGGCTTGGGAGGCTAGAACGGAACCCAAGGTTGTTGAGATCTTTGAGAAGCTCTGGGATACCAAGGAATTGCTCTGTTCGTTTGATGGCCTCAATGTGTCTATGCCCAACCGCAAGGACATCTCGTGGAGCCCTTGGCCACACTGCGACCAGAACCCTGAACGCAAGGGGTAAGTGGACTGCGGCCTGCAGTAGATAAAGCTAACCAGGTGTGAAATAGTATGCAAGCAGTCCAGGGTCTTTTGAACTTTGCCCCCAACGGACCCAAGGACGGCGGTCTGATGCTGATGAAGGGCTCCTCCAAGCTCTTCAACGAGTTCTTTGCTCACAAGCGCGAGTCAGCCGACCACGAGGATGCTCCTCCTCCTGAGATCAAGTACATGGATCTCTTCATCTTTAGCGAAAAGGACGTCAAGTGGTTCGCGGACAAGGGCTGTGAGATGATCAAGGTCAACATGGAGCCGGGTGACTTTGTCCTCTGGGACTCGCGCACGATGCACTATGCGAGATTCCCCGAGGGTGATCAAATCCGACATGTGCAGTATGTCTGCATGACTCCTAGGAAGTTTGCCACTGAGGAGGCTCTCGAGGCCAAGAAGTACTGTTTTGAGAACTTTGTTGGCACCACCCACTGGCCTCACTGGTACGTATTATGTTCCACAGTCTGATTGCGTGCTAATATTTGTCACAGCAACATTCGCATTGCTCAAGAGAAGCCTATGAGAAATGGCGAGGTTTGTCCCAAGTACAGGACGGAGCCTTTTGAGAAGCCTGAGGTGACGGATCAGGTGCTGCGACTGGCGGGTGTCAAGCCTTACACGGAGTGATAGGAGATGGAGGGATGCATCTTCAGCTTCTTAGTTAGAAAAGAAAATTGACTCGGTCTTGATTAAACTACTCGCGCTCTCTCTCTCTGTCTTCGTGTCTCTCTCGCCTTTGACGAGTAAGCCAATCTAGCTGTAAGCCATCTGCCATGGGGCCGACACGGAGTGCACTACCTAGAGCATGTCCGTGATACTTTGACGAACGCCAAGAGATTGCAGCTACTCGCATTCGATAAGATGCTGATGAGATTTGGTCATGAGATTAGAAATGCAGCGTCCTGGATAGGCCATCCCGAACATGGGGGACACCAAAAACGCGGGGGGGAGGCAACTCGTCAGCCGAACGGTGCTCGGTTCGGCTCTGCTACCCCGGATTCTCTAGTGGCAATCTCGGTTCGTCCTCTTATCAAGCAACCAACAAAGCTTAGTTCCCTCTCCATTCGGGATGTGGCCCTCTAACAATGCGGGGAAGCCAGAGTTGTGGCGGGCTAAATGCCACCTAGCCAAGGCGTTCAACAGATTCGAAGCCAAGGAGAGGACTTTTTCACCTCCTTGGCCTTGGCCTTGACTTGGCCTTTTCGTGTATAAAGCCAGCGCCGTTGGCATCGTTGAGAGATTCAGGACAAGACACACACTGACAACGAACTCGCGACGCAACAAAGGCTTTTTACAATGGGCAGCGAATCTCACCCCGTGGACATGAAGCAAGATTCCAGCCATGTCGAGAACGTCAATGTTGACGACCTCGAGGCTGTTCATGTTACAAAGTCCAAAGTCACCGTCAGCGGGACGGTGAAGCTCACCGAGGGAAAGATTGTCTACATTCCCACACCTACAGCCGATCCTCGAGGTAAGTTGAGTTACTGGTGGGAGAAAACTTGAGCTGATGATTTGTAGATCCTCTCAACATGAAGATGTGGCAAAAGGCCATGGTTCTCATAACCATCTCCCTCTGTAAGTCGCCTCAAGGTCCCAAACCACCAGAACTACGAGTGTTGACAAGCCAAAGTCTCGACAATCGGTTTGGCGCTGGTCTCCGGATTCGGAGGTCTCCTGGGCTTCTACATCCCCGGCTACGCGGCCGTTGGAAAGGGCTACGATGATATCACGCACTTGATGACATATCCGACCTTGTTCATGTAAGAGAATCACTTCTTCTTGACTTTAGCATCGCTAATCGCTTCAGGGGCATCGGAAACCTTATCGGAATGCCTCTAGGTATCGCCGTCGGTCGTCGAATCGTCCTCCTCGGAGCTACAGTCATCATGGTAGCCAGTTCCGGCTTGTGCGCTGGAGCGAAATCATACGAATGGCATCTTGGTGGACGCATTGTTCTTGGGCTGGCTGCCGGTCAGAGCGAAGCTCTCGTGCCCATGATCACGCAGGTATGGGACAACCCGGTAACATGTGACTTCCAGGTTGGAACTAACTCTCGAACAGGAGATTTTCTTTCTTCACGAGAGAAGTCGGTGGTTGATGCTCCAACAGTCGATCCAGACGATTGCCACAGCCGTCTTTGTCCTCTTTGCCGGCCCAATTGCTGGTGCCATCACCCCTGAGTGGTGGTACGGTCTCGGTACCTGCCTTTCTGGGCTCTGCTTTATCCTAGCTGTCTTCTTTGTCCCCGAGACAAAGTATGATCGCCCCTCATCTTCATTCCAGGAGGCCGAGAGTGACGACAATGCAGCCTCGGAGGATGGCAAAACCCTGACGGTCTGTACGGAACGCCCTGAGCTCGACTTTGTCAACTTTGAGCCACGGACCTGGAAATCCGACCTGAGATTCTGGATTGGAAAGCCTGAGTGGAATAAGTTGTCCGAGATCCTTCTCGTAAGTAACTCCTTCTCGCCAAGGTACATGTCGTTAATCATGATCAATAGCAAACCTTTGGGCTTCTCCTCTTCCCGAACGTTCTCTGGGCTATGTGCCTTAACGGTCTCACCATCGGAGTCAATATCGCTATCGGCACGACCTACGGAAACATCGTGACGAGCCCTCCCTACAACTGGCCGCAGACTTCGGCAAGCTACGTCAACGCTGGACAGATCGCCACATCTCTGGTTGCCTTGCCGCTGCTTGGTCACGGTTCTGACAAACTCATCACCTACTTTGCTAGGAAGCGTGGTGGCATTCATGAGCCCGAGATCCGCATTATCCCTCTCATTTTCCCAATCATTGTCGGGATCTTCACCGCAGTGCTGTATGGACAAGGAGCCGCCCATCCAGCTCAGTATCACTGGTTCGTTTATGTCTGGGCAGTGGCTGCATACTACTTCACCTTTGTTGGAGCAAATATTGTCGCCATCACCTACCTCTTGGACAGCTACCCTCAGCGTGCCGGCCCGCTTCTTGTCATCATCTGTGCGTTCCGAGGCATCATTTCTTTTGGCGTCAGCTACGGTATCAGCCCGTTTATCGAGAAGAATGGCTACGATGGGGCCTTTGGAACCTTTGGAGGCCTGACTGGTGCACTGGGACTTCTCGGTATTCCCATTTATATCTGGGGCAAGCAGATCCGCAGGATCACGGGACGCTACTGCATGGATAAGGAGAAGGGCGAGTAATTGCCGAGGGTTGGCGAGCCCGTGTTGGGATCGCTCTCGGATGTATGGTCGTTAAGCTTCCAGGAGTGGCCTTGAACTGCCTGGGTATTTCATCGCATCCAGGGAAGCTAAGGGGATGGCTGGGAAGTGCCAGAATGATGTTTGACTTGGCTTACTTTATTAACTTTCTATCAGTCACATTAATTACTTGACGCTGTGTTTAACATCCATGAATTTGTCGCCATGGCAGCGAGCGTGATCTTGTCTTGTTGAAACCCCCTAGTATCAGCCTGTGGCGGGGAAACCGTCGTCGGCGGCGTGAACCCAGGTGAATCACCACGCGGTATGGGTCTTCCAAAACTAAGGTCCTCGTCAATAACAACGGGAAATTCCCATTTCTGGTCATCAAGAAGCAGTCGCGCAATCTCAAGTCGACCCTCTATTGACAAGGCCCGTCGCGGAATGGAGAGCTTGGAAGACCATTCGTTTCCGAGGTAGGAGATTATTCCACGAATTTCACGATTCCCGATGCCCATTGCCCACCAGATCGTGTCCATCAACTTGATAAAGACAAGATAGTGGGCAAGAATGATGAGGGCTCGAGGCCTCCGTTTCCGGCAAAGTTCGACATAGGACTCTGGTAGGTAGGTGAACCAAGTGAGAATCCTCAAATTCATGACAGGCTCGGAGTTTTTTGACAGGTTGAAATAGAGGGAACCGAGATAGCGGAGAGCCGCGTAGTAGGTGCCAATGCTAGGATGGTCTTCGTCCCCAGGCTCAATCGAGGCCACCACGGAGAGGAGGTGGCTCGGGATGTAAAAGGCGGATTGATTTGGGTCGACACAAGGCCGCAGGAATAATTCAGCCAGTCCAGACTCCCAAATTCTCCTCGGGCTCACGAGATCTATGACGTGGCTGATGCCTCTCCAAAGGGTCATCCAATTGATGATGTACAGCTGCTCGGTCCCTTCTTCGCGAAACATATGAGATGCAAGGTTCGTGAGAAGTATGGAGCACGCAATAATTGCTGGGAACGTCTCTGGTTTGGCTTCTGCAATGGCTTTGCGATAGCCGTGAAAGGCGTGAGAGCGATAGCGGACGGCGCGATACATGTCGACGTCTTGACCCATGAGTTCGAGTTGCAGTGCTGAAGTGGCAAGTAGACAATCCATCAAAAACGGGGACGAGAAGGCGATGCGCGGAATGTCAACCTTCAAAATGTTTGTGACGCGCGCCTCTCTCGCAGGCTCGATAATGAACGTCGTGCTACATGCTTTGCTGGTGTAGAACCACAACAGCTTCATGTCGACAGCATCCCGCACGGGGGACTGTATGAAGAGGGGCTCATAAGGAATATTCGAGACAGGAGAAGGAGCTCGAGCTCGGGGAGGTGGAGATTGTTGGGGGTAGATACAGACGGCATTGCGCATGACGCAGCTCCGACATGCCGGCCGAGCCTCGTCACACTTGACCCGACGCGTCTTGCAGAGCTTGCAGCCATTTCTCGACTTGGTATGGGTCCTCTTAGTGTGATAGGGTTTTCGCGCCACGGTGTTGGCGGCGTTGGGAGGCTCCATCTTGTGTTGGAGTCAGGGATGAGATGGAGGTCATGGAATGGTCAGGATACGTCGCCTATCGAGAGATGAAGGAGCCCAAGTTCATTTGTCAATGGATCGTTAGCGAAAGAGAACTGCCTCAGTCGCATTCTCACCGCACGGACCAGGCCATGCGCCTCACTCGCTTGTTGATCGTTGAACCAATGAGACAGGGTTGAAGGATCATGATGCTGGTAACATGTCCAGGAACGAGCCAATGATGCTTCATCTACTTCGTTAAGCATAAGCCACCCAAGGATGGAGCGAAAGAGAGTACGCATCCTCCATCTGTAGGATGGGAATAGAAACTTGGTGTTGATGGCTGGGACATTGGCAAAGATCTCGACAAGAAGAGATGTGTATAAGAGTCTTGCAAGAATACCAACATGACTATCTCCAGTTCCACATCTCCAGTTCCACATCTTCACTCTATTTTTTTGCATCACTCACTCTTTGACATTTCAGCATGGATTATGAAACCGCAATGAAGTCGGGCATCAACCCGGAATACCTTCACGAACTACCAAACGGAACATGGGTCCACCGAGGAATGTTCCAGTCTTTCGGCCCCGGAGCAAACTGCACACTCGATCTCTGTCCCATCGAATGGACCATCTACCAGTACCGTCCAAGTCTACCAGCCAATATCACCTTTATGGCATTATATGTCATTGCCCTCAGCATACACGTCTACTTGGGTGTTCGGTGGCGTAGTTGGTGGTTCATGGCATTCATGGCTGCTGGCTGTCTTTACGCTATCATAGGTTACGCCGGACGAGTCGTGCTCTGGAAGAATCCTTGGTCGTTTGGAGGGTTCATGCTTCAGATGGTTTGCGTCACTGGTGGGCCTGTCTTTTACACGGCAGCCATCTACGTGACGCTATCCAGAGCGTAGGTGCCCCCTCACGCCGCTCTTCAATGACTTGTGAGCTAATGGAAATGGCGTCTTAGTATCCAGTTCTTCGCTGCCGAAATCTCCCGCCTACCTGCTAAGATGTTTTACTGGATCTTCATCTCAGCTGACATCACCTGTCTGATCCTCCAAGCAGCTGGAGGTGCACTCTCTTCATCGTCCAGAGGTGCCTCGCAAACAGGCATCGATCTTGCAATGGCCGGTCTTATCTTGCAAGTCATTGTTCTGGTCATTTTCTGTGGCTTCTTTGCCGACTACATGATCCGCTTCGCCCAACTTCAGAGATCACGGGGCTCTAGCCTTAAGGCGGCCATCACCACTCGCCAGCAAATATTCTTCGGGGGGCTTGCTGCAGCCATCTTGCTGATTCTGGTTCGCTGCATTTATCGTGTCGACGAGCTCAGCCAGGGGTATAGTAACTCGGACAAGATCACCGATGAAGGGCTTTTTATCGGGCTGGAAGGCGTGTAAGTATCGACTTGCTCAATTGTTCCTCGTGTCTTGAAGGATAAGCTGACTTTCAGCAGCATGATCTACGTTGCCGTGTGCTGTCTTTTCGTTGGTCACCCCGGCTTTGGCTTTCAGCACGTTGACTTGAACGGAAGAAGAAGGATCAACCAAGACACGGAAGATATATCGATGGAGTACAATGGTGGTCAAACTGCATCAAAGCAGTTGCTTTCGACACCCGCTTATTCGGATCGACCCCTGTCCTGATGTCTTGACGGTTCGAATCCATTCAGGTCTAGGGTAACTACCACTTGGAGTCTTGATGACGAACGAATGGAGAGTTCTGCCGCCTTTGCAGAATAGCAGCTAGCAAAATAAAACATTATGATTAACGAGACTAAAACTGAAACTGTTGTCTCGCATTGTTTTCCTGTTTGTGTTCAATACCTAGGTAAGATGGGAAATCGCTAATAGGTGCCGATATCGCCATGGCCAGCGAGTTCTCTAACCAACGCCAAATCCACACGTATTCTCTTACGAAGCTGAGTATGGTATCAGCCCAATATGCCGATTTACCTACTTACGTCTACTATTACCATCTTCTTCTCGCGTTGTCAACATATGCAGCAATGTGACATGCAGCCGACTACCAGCCCCCAACGACCGACGGCTCCATCGGCCCCACGTCCACTGGAGATGGTGATGGGCTCAACAGGACCTTGACCCTGTATCATTCAAGCAGTGTTGTCTTCTTTGTTCAACAATTCTTCGGCTATACGACCCAGACAGACAATTGAGAATGCCTAACACTGCTTTATTACCCTCAGCCCTTACCCATTCTAACCCCGACCAAAACCGTGTCCATAGCCGTGAACCGGTCCCGGGATCGCCACCATGTGGGGGAACTCCGCACAAGAGGAATCATCTCACTGCCTATTGGCTGCTCCCCCAATACCCCGGATGGCCAATGACCCTCTAGACCACTTGGGCTCTAGACCCGAGTCCGTGGGGGGATACAAATGCGTTGTCGGGGCCCTCTCCGTTGCATCACTCCTGTCGCGGACGTCTCCTGGTACCTTTGTTGACCAGTACTACCATTTGACCCTTGATCCTGGCGATCTCAGCTCCATACAGCTCTTCCATCATGAGCAATGTCGGTGTAGCAAGCGAGGCCGCATCCCCCCCTCGTCCACCTCGGTCAAAACGCAACCGCCTCTCCCTCGCCTGCACCCAGTGTCGCAAGCGCAAAGTCAGATGCGATGCCTCTACGCCAAAGTGTCGCAACTGTGTCCTGAGAGGCGATGACTGCGAGACGTTCGATCCTCGACGTCCTAATGGTCCAGCGGTCAGGAGATGGCCGGCCAAAGCGCCGCCGGGGGGCATAGCGCGACGACACAGCTCCATCAGCGAGCATAGCTCTCCCAGCTCGCTCACGAGTGTTCAGCATGAGCGGGCTGCGTCTCTATCACGTAGTGGTCCTAAAGAGAGGCATCCATCGTGGATTGAGAGGGCGTACCAGGAGAGTCAGACCACTCCTGATCACGTCACCGATGGCCAGACGAACGATAGTCCGGATGTGGTGATGAACACTGACGACACTTCGCACCGGGTCAAGGTTGGTGCTTCTCGAAACGAGTCATTCACGCCGCTGACGACCTTTAGTACATGGGATCCAGCAGCATGCAATGCCTCTGCCAGTTCATAGACCTGTGCTTCGAGAGAAAGGGCCTTGAAGCAATAGGCCCCTACTTTCGATGGGGCATGAGCTTCACCGAAGAGTTTCAGTTACCTTTGATAGCCTATCTACCCGACTTGCCCGACATGCCACTGATGGAACCCTTGATCGAGGTCTTCTTCAACCGCACGCATCCGCTCGTGCCCGTGCTGGATCGGACGTCCTTCGTGGCCGAGGTGAGACGACTGTTGGAGCTCCAGCAAACACAAGAGAATGGGCTACAGGCTGCCATATCTTCTGCAGACGCTCCAGTTCTGGTAACGATATACAGCGTCCTGGCACTTGGCATGGATGATTCTGAAGGGATGGTATCAGCGACGGCTACGCCATACCTCACTGCAGCTTACTCCTTGACCAGCCATTGCTTCGGCCTCCCATACACGAGCTCAGTACAGGCTCTAGTTATGTTGGCAATCGCGTTACGTGCAAGAAGTAAGCACCCGCGCGCTCAGTCATGGATGTGATTCTGACATATCTCGCAGGCAAAGAGGGACAGAGCTGGCATCTCCTAGGTCATGCTATCCGGATTGGGCATTCACTCGGCTTCCATCGACAGATAGTCTCTTCAGAGTCTACCAACCATCCAGACCGAAGACTGCATTCTAGGATCTGGTGGGCCTGCTATGCTCTGGAGAAGATGATGCAGCTTGAGACTGGACGGCCATCAGTCATCGAAGAGTTTGACTGTGACCAGGCTTTTCCAGATAGGAGCAGTGGCCTCAGCCCATATTTTGTTAGATGGGTGTCTCTCTCTCAGATCGTCGGCCAAATCGGAGAGCACATCTACCGGAGGAAGGCGACCAGTTCTCTTGGTCTCTTGTCCGAGATTGCACGGCTAGATCAAGCACTGCTGGATTGGGTCGAGGAAGGATCAGAAGGACCCAAGCCAACACAGAGGGCTGGTTGGGATTCGAGAGTGACTGAAGAGGAGAAGCCACTTGCTCTCTTTCTATCATTGCAGTATCATCAGGTTAGTGGACGCTGACAGCTCATCCCTGGCATCTCATCACTGACCGTTATAGGCGCAAATTACTCTTCTCAGAGCATCACTCATCTTCCCAGAAGCTTCGTTTACCAGAGAGGTCAACAGTCACGGATCCAAGCTCAAAGGTGCCGCACGTCTACTACAAGGACAGAACACATGCGTGGAAGCCGCAAGATCCATCATTACCCAAGTCGCCGAGTTTGCAGACACCCATGCTCACTTTATGCTCCTCACGCCGACACAGACCTTCCTGGCTGCCGTCACCCTCGCGCTGCATACCCTCAAGAAGCCTCACAAGCGCATGGGTCGTTCTGATGGAGAACTTGTCCGGACAGCGTCAGATTACGTGGCCGATTTCTACCGCCGAGTTGGACAAAGTGAGGAGCTTATCAAGGGAGTTCTGGAGCTATCGCGGAGGATGAACCAGGTACTCTCTGGAGAGGGAGTCGTGGCAGAACAAGCACCGAGAGTATCCTCGTTAGAGGCCCAAGACGCAAACCCCGTGCAGAGTGCGATGTCCCCGAGTCAGTTCTACGATCATGGGATGGAACCTCTTACCTTCGACCCGAATGATCAGTTTCAAGATCCTTTTCAGGATATGTCTTTGGACCAGTTCTGGGCGATCATGGAGGGAGAATTTACTACTGTCAGCGGCCAGAATTTCCCCTAAAAGGAGGCAGTCAGTTAACAAGTCAATTATCTAAATAATACCCCTACTTGATGACGAACGAGAATTCTACGTCCAGGCTTTGACGATCCAAGCGACGGGCACATCAGCGGGATCCTGGGGCTTGTGCCGCAGCACCAAGCGGAAAAGGTTCAGCGCTTGTGTTCCCAGAGGCAAGGGAAGCTTCAGCCTCTGGCCCTCCTCAACCGCTTGCTCTAAATCCTTGGCCAGCGCACAGAGTCCTTCCTTTGCTTCCGCCGGCTGGCCACGGAGAACGCGGATGATGTCCCCACCGGTGGCCTTGAGCATGGCACTTCCTCCCGCAGCGTTAACGCAGAGCTCGAGAACCTGATCCAGGTCTAGGCCGACATGATGTGCAAAAGAGAGAGTCTCTGCTGCTGCACATGTATGGATGCCCTTGAGCAGGTTGACGACCAATTGGACCTTCGCATCGACCGCCAAATCTTTCTCGAGAACACCGATCCTCGCACCTCCCTCGAGATACAACTGGATCAGATGGCCGTCATCATGGCTTCCGAGACCTTTCCCAAGACCAAGGAAGTACATTTGCTCAGCCGTGCTGGTCATGGGCGTCGCAAATCCGTATCGTCTGGCTTCCGAAGTGATGATGCTCGTATCCTTCAGGATGATGGTCACCGCGCTGGCAAGAGGCACCGCGGCGTCCAAGATACGAGGCAAGCGATTCTCCAACATCCAACTCCAGCCCTCTGAGGAAACCAATTGCTTCCCCGTCTCGGCCAAATCTAGACCTAGGTGGTGGGCAAATCCCAGACCCTCACTCGCCGAGAGGATCTGGTTGGCGGCAAGCACCTGATGGCACATCTTCATGTTACTGCCAGCGCCAATACCCCCTTCGACGATGTAGAGCTTCTGAGGGTCTGAGAGAGCTTGGAGAAGGTCATGGCCCTTTGATATGGCTTCTTTTGAAGCTCCAGCCATGATAGATAGTGTGCCGTCGGCTGCTCGTATTGCGCCCCCAGAAACGGGACAGTCGACGAGGAGAATGTCCCCCCGCCCACGTTTCTCAATGCGCTTCTGTAGATCCTGGACGAAGCCACATGGTACAGTAGAGCAGAGCAGCAAGACGGCATCTTTGGCCAGGGCGGGAATCGCTGGGTTGTTCCCATCGAGGAGGACCTGTTCAGCCTGTTGCGCCGTGGCTACCATGCAGACGCAGTACTGGTGACCGCGTACAGCATCGGCCGGACTCGATGCAATCTTTCCGCCCGCTTCTTGCAGTTTCTGCAGAATTGGGGCCGAGATGTCGAAGCCGGTTAATGGGTAGCCTTGTTTGAGGAGATGGGTGGCCATGCCAAAGCCCATGGCTCCGAGGCCAATGAAAGCGACAGGTTCTTTAGTTGCAGTCATTTCTTGTACTGTTCGCGTTGCAAAATGAAGTGTAATTGAGAACTGAATGGCACATGTACCTCTGACAAGGTCATTTGATCTTGTACTCCATGATCGCCCTCTCATCCCACGTCTTTACGCGTGAATCAATGCACCCATCACCCCGTAATAGTAAACCGAGCCGAACCACCCCGCTTCCACTTCGTTCGGTACTTAAAAGACCGAATTATGGAGGGATCAACAGTCATCGGGCATATCACCGAGATGTTTTCCGAACCGGGGTTCCGGTCCCGGCCGGAAAAGATGGGGAAGCCCGAACGGGTAAGCCGAGAATGCAGGAAAGCATTCAAGATGAGCGTGAGAGGTCGTGGAGTTGATCAAGATCCCTGCTGAAGCTGTATTTACCCCTCAGTAAGGATCAAGACTCCAAGAACAAGTTCATCAAGATATTCTTCAGATCAAACACCATGCCACCTACCGCCGACTCGAACAAGACGCTGCGCATCCTCCGCGATGCTAAAGCCGGGGGATATGCAGTACCTGCCATGTGCTGCTACAACCTCGAAGGAGTTCTCGCGACCGTGAGAGCCGCCGAGGCTTCATCCTCGCCTGCCATGGTCCTCTTGTTTCCGTGGGCCATCACATACGCCGGCACGTCACTTGTGCGCGCTGCAGCGGACGCCTGCCAACATGCCAAGGTCCCGGTCGCGCTGCATCTTGATCACTGTCAGACGCCAGAGCTGGTGCGCCGGGCTGCTGATATGGAGAATGCGTTTGATAGCATCATGTGCGACATGAGCCATTACGACGATAACTTGGCTCTTACGAAGGAGTTGGTCGCGTATTGTCATGGGAAAGGCATCGCGACGGAAGCCGAGCCAGGTCGCATTGAAGGTGGTGAGGATGGTGTCGCCGACACGATTGATCTAGAGGGCATCTTGACTACACCCGAAAAAGCACAAGAATTTGTCGATACAGGCATTGAATTGTTAGCGCCCGCCTTTGGAAACGTCCACGGCGAATACGGGCCTCGTGGGATCAACCTCGAGTACGACCGTCTCGAAGCCGTCAATAAAGCCGTCGGGGACCAAGTCTACCTCGTCCTCCACGGGGCAGATCCCTTTGACGAGGAAATATTCCAGCGATGCATCAAAGCCGGTATCACCAAGATCAACATCAACAAGGGCATGAACAAGCACTTTCTGGGCGTCATGAAGGAAATGTCGGATAAGCCGTTAACGAGCATCATCGAGGCAGGGACCGAGGCCATGCAAAAGGCCATTGAGAAGTACATGTTGTGGTTGGGTAGTGCTGGAAACGCTGCAGGTGCCTAAAGAGACAGCCAATACAATCATCTTGTTGATGTCATGACCTCCAATCATACCGCGTTGTTGGCTGTTGTGTTGGTTGCCTGGGAACGCCTGTTGGCGATGGTTTCAGGCGGTGACCCTTTTCCCTTATTAAAATGGCGTCCTTCTTCCTTTCATTGACCTCTCCAACTTGCAACCTTAGCCATGGATACTCTACCTCAAGACATCATCGACCACATCGTCACGTATCTTTTGGCTGATGGGCCCAAGCCCCGACAACCTTACGCCTACCTCCACCCTCGCTTATCCCGCGCAGCTCTCGCGACCGTCTCACGCCGCCTGCAAACGGCCGTGGAGAGATGGACATTCCGGGACATCAGGATCAACAGCGATGAGTTGGAAAAGTTGATCGAATTACTCACGCCTGCGAGAAGAACATTCCTCGCTGGTCTGGAGTTCGTTCCTATCCTTCGACGTTACAAGGATACTGCTAGCGCCCGAGCTGAATCCCCAGTTGAACGCGCTGCCAATGATGAGAGTTACACGCAAGCCGTGCAGTCTTTGCTTGAAACACTCAAGACCTGGGAAGAAGAGGATCCTCATTCGGTCAATTACCGTCTGAAGCTGTCCATCAACGTTCCACAGTCCCGCAGTGACCGTGTCTGGCCGGGAATCTTCCCTCAATGGAAGGCCTTGCTGCCCAAAGGGAACTGCATCTATGAGGGCCGTTATCTACACTCTTACATAGATCTCCTACGCCCAGAGCAGCTACCAGAGGTCTATAGAGTGAATCACCTGGTCATGATACGTCCGGATGAGAAACACATCCACCGGAATGTTTGCCCCAAGGTGCCTTTCATCTTGGCCTCCAAAATGCCAAACCTTGAATCCGTTGATTTCTCCGTGGATGATTCTGAAGAGCGTTTTCTTGACTTGCGGAGACGCAACCGCCAAGAAGCTGCCGATACCATGAAAGGCGTGTCTCTTCCAGAGCTTAAGAGCGCACGTCTTGACTTCTGGCATCGGAGATACCGCAATGAAGCCACTGTCCCGCCACATCTCCACGGTCTAAGCATTCCAGATCCGCTGAGTGCAGCCGTCTGTGACCTTTCAATGAGCCTCGTGAACCTTGAAGTGGCGGGCATCTTTGATCCCGACCTGCTTCGGCCACTAAGCCAAACCCCATGGCCGAACCTCCAGACCTTCTCCATCGAGCTTGAGCCTATCTCGCCGTCTGGAGAGTGGTACTTTCTCGAAAGCCAACCTCCGTCCCAGCCTCCAGTGGATAGACCGTCGTCCGAGTTTACCTACAAGAATTTTCACCAAGAACAGTTCAGCTTCCGACGAGAGGCATCGTACGCTAGCCAGAGACCAGCTGATGCGTTCCGTGGCCGAGTTAGCGAAAAGACTCTGGCCCCATTCATTGAAGCCTACGCCGATGCGCTATCAGTTATGCCAAAGCTCGTCTCGGCTAAGCTCGTATGCAATCTGGACTTTCACAGTGAGACTCTTCCAGAACCTCCATCATTCCAGATTGCCTACTTTGCGCCTGGGGCGTATTCCAAGAGTGGCTTGGTAGATCTCAACTACAACACCCGCCAACTGGTAACGTCCTTACTAGGATGGGTACCCAGCCCGGATCTAATGGCCAAGCTACGGGGCATTCAAAATGCCTATCGTATTGAACCTATGGAAGAGATGGATGTCGGTGACTCGTTTGAGAAGCAGATGGAGGCACTGCAGATTTAGATGATGGAGTTTTAAGGACTTCATCCTTCGGTACAGGTAGTGTGACAGATTTCCATAGACTTATGTTCCTAAATTGCACTGAATGAAATGAATTACGCATCACTCGCCTTCCCCATTCCACTAGACTACATATATGCCAATTTGAAGACCAGATCCCAACGTTCCACGCCTTATGCAAGCATAGTCCTTACTCCCGAACAAATATATACTACATTTCCAACATCTCATTCACCCATGGCGTATCTGCCCACTCCTTTCTTCTGGCACTGTTCCAAAACCTTGGCCTTCAGACGCGGTCATCTGCCACCTCTTGCCTGTCGCTCGTCCCACCTTGAACACTCATCTCCCCTCGAAGGGTATTCTGGAGGCGTGTAGCTTGGATGTGGTTGCGCTGCCGAGGCGTTTGTAGGTGGATTTTTATGGGCCTTTGTAGCCTCCCAGGCTGCAAACATTGCTCGCCCCAGGTGCATCGTCAACGTATGAGTAGGTTGCATCTCCAACAGGAGCTGTACTAAGACGATGGGTTCGAGGAGATAATACTAGGTCCAGCCTCTTTAGTTGACCGAAACCGAGGTTCTGAGGATCAGGGAACAAGAGGAGTCAATAATTGTGTATCTCTAGGCCAGAATACCGAGTGCTGGTTTCTAGAGACGAAGGGTTGAGACCAACCAAGTGAAACCAACAAATGTCGATGACTCGGTGTTTGGCTCCGGCTGTTAGTGATGACTCCGCATTATCTTCCTCGGCAGTTATTCATACCACTTAGCCGGGTGACATTCCGGCGTCCCCGTTGTTTGGCAATTCACTTGATGTCGAAACCGAACTCGGTTCGGTTCGATTCGGTTCGGTCAGGGCATAACACCCAACCGATCGACCATCCTACGCCGGATCTAGCCTGGCCACCTTTACCCCAGATTTCGACCGAGCGGGACCGAGACGGCATGTACTTTGTGGATCGGCTATCCTTTCATTAGGGGTGAGAGACAGATAAGAGCAGGCAGTCTCGGATGCGGAGTCGACTTGAACTTGGACATTCAGCCAGACAAGACTGCCTATCATCACAGATACCAGTAACCGCCAGTCACTTACACACAAAGACACAAAAGAACGACCAAAAACCAACATGGCACCATCAGCGACTGTGACCACGACAGAGCAACACCCCGTTCTTACCCTTCGATCGGATGGTCTCGAGCGAATCAAGCTCGACGGGACTGACCGTCGTTACGGTGACTGGAGAGACGACCTGATCCGCGATGGATACGCAGTTATCAGGGGCGCTATCCCTAAGGAGCGCGCTCTGAGCTATGCCAACCGCATGTATGGCCTTGTGGAGAGTTTGTGAGTATACCTCGCCCATTTCCTTCCAAGCTTGGGCTAACAGCTGTGAAGCGGGCAAGGATACAACCGCAACGACCCGTCCTCAGTCCATCCCGACAAGCTCCCTGTTATAAACGAGAAGGGCATGCTGCTCAACTACGGAGCAGCCCATGAGGACTTTGTCTGGGCTATCCGCTCTGAGCCAGGCGTGGTTGGCGCTTTCGAGAAGGCTCTCGGAACTGAAGACCTGATCGTGTCGTTTGACGCCATCAACTATGGCTTCGCCAACCGAGAGAACCTCCCTGCCAATAAGCCTTGGCCGCACCAGGATCAGGACCCTGATGTTCCTGGCTTCCGATGCCTGCAGGGTCTTGTCAACCTCCTTCCTAATGGCCCCAATGACGGCGGCCTCATTGTCGCCAAGGGAGGCCACAACATGAGCAAGCAGTTCCATGATGAGATTACGGGAACTGAGGAGAGAATCCCCGCTTGGACCAAAGAGTGGTATGGCTTCACCGATAAGGGCATGCAGTGGCTCAAGGACCATGACTGCGAGTGGTACAAAGTCGAAGCCGAGCCCGGCGACTTGATCGTCTGGGACTCGAGGACTCCTCACTACAATGTGCCAGTGTCCTCGAAGCAAGACAGAATGGCAGTCTACACATGCTACATGCCAGTTTCTGAAGCGTCTCAGGAGGATCTGCTACGCAAGAAGAAGGCATTTGAGAACCGTCTTGGAACTACCCACTGGCCTAACGCCATGCACCTTGGTAGCAACGAGGCCAAGAGAAATGGCAAGCCTGACCACATCATTCGAGCCCGGCCTCTCCATGAGCCTATTCTGAGCGAGAGGGCGTTCAAGCTGACTGGAATTCCTTACATCAAGGGGACCACTAGCTAGAGGGGAAATCGGATAAAGGAGAAGTTATACGTGGTGGGAAAGGAAACTTGTTTGAACTTGAGAAATTGCAATTGTTGTACTCGATAGCGCCCACAGGATCGCTCGTTAACAAAACGTGATTTGCCGCTGAAGATCTATTGCTTGTGTTATATGAAGACGTGTGCATACAGAGCTGAGCCTCAGCTGTTGAAATGTTAGCATAGAAATGTAAAGAGCTGGCATAGATTTGACGAAAATGTCCCATGATCCATCCTCTTCAACATCAAGCATACGCCGTTAGCGAGGAGACGCAGAACAAGCCACCCAAAAACGGCCAGTTCCAAAGACGGCTCGTATATAATTAAGCAGTAACAGCCGGCAAGTCTGTAAGTAGCAAGGCCCAGAGGTAAAACTGAGAAACTTCCATGCTGGCTTTCGAGGTCACACCCACGCCACAGAAGCCATTGTTCTCGGCCAATGAATCTCTCCCGTAGTACTCTCATCGGGAAGACACTCGGAAACGAAGTCCAGTCTGGACTTCTGATAACAGAGCGATCCTTGGCGGATGACCACTTTCCGACGCCTTCGGTTCGGGGCCGCCGGGTCGGTTCGCGGGGAACGACCCCGAGACAATAGTGTGGTGTCAAACCAGCCTATAAGGATGTCCCTATTTCTTGTACAAGGCCTGCTGCCATCACTAATCTCCGAATACGTACATTCCAGACACCAGAGCCATGGGGAGCCTACCTGAACTCCACGTCGTGATTGTTGGTGGTGGTATTGCTGGTCTAGCAGCTGTAAGTCTTTCACCCCCGAATCTCAGGGTACAAGTCGCACACATGGCTAACTCCAAAGGCAATTGCTCTCCGACATCCAAACAGGCGCATTACCGTCCTGGAACGCTCTCGCCTACTTCGCGAAGTTGGTGCTCTGCTATCCCTTCAGCCCAATGCCAGCAAGATCGTCAGCAAATGGAACCTTGACAGCTTTCTCCAGAAGACAGAGCCACTCGTCGATGGAGGCTTTCGAATCTTTGATGCTGATGGCAAGTTTGTGAGGGAGCTTGCCTTCGAGACGTCTCAGTTTGGTGCGGATCGCATCCTTTATCACAGACAAGACCTACAGGCAGCTCTTGGAGATGCAGCAACAAGTGAGCATCTTCTTGGGAAGCCAGCAGATATTCGAACCGCGAGCCAAGTTGTGAGTGTCGATTGCGAAGAGGGAATCATCACACTGGAGTCTGGAGAGGAGATCCATGGCGACGTGATCATTGGCGCAGATGGTATTCACAGTGTCGTGAGAACGGCTGTTCTAGGTGAGGAAAGGGGAGCCTTGCCTACCGGTACGTCTGCATACCGCATGCTCATCCCCATTGAGAAGCTTGAAGGTATCTCAGCTCCTGAAAAGCTACTTAATTCCCACGATCCCTATACCGCAATGATTATGGGCCACGACCGACGTGTCATCATGGGCCCTGGACGAGGAGGAAAGCTGTACGGAATCGTCGCTCTCGTCCCAGACGAGAAACTTTCCGAGAAGAGCTCAGATAGCTGGGTCTCTCCAGGGAGCATTGACAAGCTTCTTGAAGCCTACTCGGATTTTCCATCTTGGTTACACGACATATTCCGAGCTTCACCAGACATTGCCTTGTGGCAGCTCCGCGATATCGACCCACTGCCACGCTGGGTTCGTGGAAGAGCCATCCTCATTGGTGATGCGGCGCATGCCATGCTCCCGACTCAAGGACAAGGAGCTTCCCAAAGCATTGAGGATGCAGAGGCATTACAGGCCTTCCTATCAGAGGTGCAATCCAGAGACAAAGTTGAGGCAGCTTTGAACAGGGTCTTTGATGTTAGGTACGAGCGGGCGTCGCTGATACAGAAGTTCAGCCGGGAACAAGCAAAGCCAGCCACGGATGGGGCTTCCAGAGAGGTGAAACTAGATCCGGCTCAGTTTCTCAAGTACAACTGCGACTATGAGGGTGCGGTGGATTGGGAGGACAGGCAGAAGAGAGGAGTGGAAAACCCCTGAGAGAGGTGGCTGTGTCAGCGAGCAATGGGACATGGTGTTGCAATCCGTCGTGAGGGAGTGTTGTGCTAGATAAATACAGATAACACATGATGAACAATAGCATAATCACACATCCAAATTTTCAAGAGTCATAAATACAACTTGACAGGGACTCCGTCTCGCCACGCACTGGATCGCTTCGATCAAGGGCCTGCCTGGTCTTACAAGGATGTGCTTTTCAACCTTTTTGGGGTCCATCCCCAGCATTTACATGCGGCCCCAAGGTATAGAATCTCGGCAAGACTAGATTATAACCTCCAGAGTATCTAAAACTATCGGCAAAGGATGATTGTACGCCGATGCAGGGCAGCTAGTAGATACACTTCACCACAACTGCATATACTCACTGAGTTGTTGTCTATGCACTTCACTAACTCGGCCTCATGAATAGAGCTCTTGTTTTTCAAGTCATCAAACTATAACTCTACCAAATCCACATCTGAGTTGATGATAATGCAAATAACCAGCACGCTTAGGTACGTTGTGATGCGCAAACCTATTGGCGGGTAGTCACCCCAGAATTGGTGAGAGAAATTGCATCATCGCCTACACGACATCTTGTAACGAATTTGTCTTGGCATTTACCGTGCTGAGCTGAACAAGAAACACCGCCCCCGAGATTATCTCTCAACTTAACCGAAGGATATGCCGAAGAAGCCGACGAGCGTGGGGTGAGATGCATCGACGCATTCAACTGCAGCAGACAAGTTGAATCATAGTATGATACCAGGCGCTTGGCAATATGTCCAAATAACGAGATGGCGCGGCAACAGGGCTTCTCTTCTCCGAGCATCGCCAAGTTGAGCGACGCGGAGGAGAGTGAAGCCGCCTCCGAACACCGGATTCAGAACTGGCGTGTTCGTCTTGCGCAGTGACCACTCGTCTAAATCGACTGACAAAATTCCCTCGGTGAGGGAAAGTTGTGGGGTAAAGGTTGTTTGACCTTGACTCCAGAGTGTCCTGTGCGTCTGGCGTCGCGAGACGGCTGGTGGTATGTTGATGTAGACAGCCTCTACTAAGAACTTACTCGGTGTAAGGAAGGCAAGGCGAGATGATGGCGGTTGGCGGAAAGCACACGACTCTGAGCTGTTTGGGGTTGAGTCTTGACCCACCTCGATGGCCTCTATGAAGAGGATTCTCGCGCACCGATGATGAGAGAGGCCAACATGACATGTTTTCTTTAACATGGGGTAATAAACGTTATCAGTAACCATGGTCATTGGCGAGGGCGGCAACATGGCCAATGACGATGTGGTGAACGAAAGCCGTGACAAGCCAACAATAGGTAAATGGAATGTCCATGTTGACGAATAAATGCCCATGACGCAAACGTGTTACGATCCGACAATAGGTAAATCAGATCTCGATCTCGGCAGTAGCCAATGGGGACTCGTCGTTAAAAGTCCAACAGATCGACTCTGGTTCCTCTCACGACATTGGATGGCGACAGGTGGTCCGGTTTGGAAGCAAGTGTCACATCATTCAAGTATAGCAAACATTCCACAGGCAATACCGTGATGTGAGTGCCAAGATTTGCTGGGGTCGTTCTCCTTTGTCAGTCTTATACAACCCTGTCGAGCACCCCCTAACTCAAGTCCCCAAGGTTGATGCTGTGGGGGAGCGAAAAGCTGGAGAGTGAAGCGATAGATAACGGCCAAGGGCGATATCTCTGGCCTCCGCATATCTACTACAATGTTTCCTTTTTCCTTCTCATCTCATTTTCCTTCTTCTTTTTTTCGCAAGTCACCTGAGCAACCCCATTACTCCATGCAAACCCCAACCCCGCAGACTGCAGCCAAAGATCCCGGGGGAAATCGGGGCCCTAGCCATAGACTTAAAGGCTAGATCCCTGGACCCATGCACTCCATTAGCTAACAGAATGCCCCATCTCACACCAGTCCTGCGACGATCCAACACCTTCTTTGTTTTTCCTGCAACTCAACCGTTTCTTCACTCCTCAAGCTGCTGCAGACGTAACGAGTGGTCAGACAGACACCAAAAAGTACACTCCGGGGGTCCCAGGCCTGGGGTGTGCTCATTTCTCTCTTACACTTACACCGAGGTCATGGGCTAACTATTACCTAACAGCTCGACGGCTGCGCCGGGAGAAAATGCCGCTGTGTGCCAGATGGGTGATAATTTATAAGAAGAGCGAGGGTGCCAAGTCCAGGACGAGTATTCCCGCCTAGTGGAGAGCAGAGCATCGTCGTTGGTCTCAGAGTCGTTCAAGCCAAGCAAGAAGCATATTCGTTCATCATGGCCACCAAGAGCGTTGAAGAGCTTCACTCTCCCGTCTCCCACGCCCCCAGCATGGTTCATCAGATCGGAAACCCTGTAAGCAGCAACTGCCTACCCCTCTGACCTCCAGAGAAATCATTATAGGACACTCACTTACATGATAATGTGTCAAAGTCGCCCATGGCTATGGGAACGTTTGCCACGACCCTGCTGACCCTGTCCCTATCCATGATGGGCTTCCGTGGGGTAGAGACACAGACTGTCTTTATTGCCAACCTGTGTTTCGCTGCTGGACTTGGAATGCTCATCTCTGCTCAGTGGGAGATTGCCAGGGGTAACTCGTTTGGCTATGCCTATCTGAGTGCCTACGGTGCGTTGAAGCCCTGCTATTCTCTGCCCTATTTGCCGGAGAAGATTGTGGGGGAACCGCAAACTGACAGCTGTATCTAGCCTTCTTCTACGGCGGATACGGTGTTATCCTGTGCCCATCCCTTGGCGTCCTCCAGTCGTATGGTGGAGCAACTGCAGAGTACCATAATGCTCTCGGATTCTACGTTCTCAGTAAGATCAAGACCTTCATATTCTCCAAACGACAAGCTAATGCGTGGCATAGTCTGGGCGGTGCTATCCCTCTTCTTCATGCTGGCATCTGCACCCACGTGAGTCTCCTCCCATCACACTACAAGCTAAATACTGATTTCGTAGCAACTTGGTCTCATTCGGCATCTTCACCACCATCTTCTTCTGCTTCCTCTTCGACGCTGCCTCCAACTTTGCCCTCGCTGACGGCTACGAGAGCAACGCCAAGGGCCTGATGCAGGCGGGAGGGGCCTTTGGCTTCATCTCCGGCCTCCTGGGCTTCTACAGCTGCGCCGCAGGAATGTGCGCAGATGCCCTGCCCTTCACCCTTCCTGTTGGCGACACCTCGCGCTTCTTCAAGAAGAACCACAAGAGCCTGTAAGCAGCTGTAGCAGCTGAAACCAGACCAGGCCACCGGCGAAGTCAGTGAACAGAGTCACTGAGGACTCGGAGATTTGTACACTTTGAGCCAAGAATGGCCAATGCAGGAATGAATGGACATGATGACAGAAACATGGGAGGATTATACCAAAGAGCGTATGATTTAGCGAACTGGCTAGAATTCTATCTCAAGCATTTACAATTGATACGTACAACGGCTGATGAACGAACGTGTGGTGTTGACGTGAACGCCTACACAGTGGCAATGAACCTGCCCTGGAGATCTTCGCGCCTCCACAAACCCGGTGAACCAAGAGATGGCCCTAGCAGTAAGACAGCCTGTCGTTCACGAGCTGTGACACTCGAGCTGCGTTTCTCACCGCACGCCGTCCTCGGCTGCTGGGGCCACTGCAAGTATGGTCACATATTGACACATACATTGGTTCTCATCCACATTAATTCACCTTGCATCTTTCTGCGTTCCAACCATCAACAGTCATGCCTCGCATTCCCCGGAGTGGAACCTCGAGCTCAGCATTGCTATAGCCGGTCCCGCACCGGCTCCGTCTGGGGGACGCCTGCAGCCACAAGTGCCGACGGCATGCGAAGGCTTAGCCAGTCACTAACGACGACAGGACAATTATTACGTACCGTATTGTCTCTACAAACGCATCATTACATAAACTATGTGTAACCGCGGTGCGGAAAGATTCTGCTTAGCCGCGGTAAAGGCAGTTGAGATCTGTCTGACAAGGGTGAAAACTCTGAAGGGAGATGACGAAAAAATGTTGAGATGACAAAATAAGAAAGGAAGAACAAGGAGAGACGTAAGAAAAACTGGGAAAAGGCTCCGCATTATCTTATTTAAGATTTTTAACCTTTGCAAGCCGATCTTCAACTCCCCGGATTCTTCCATGGTCCGGGCCTCGTCCGGCCGGAGCCGAGCGGGTATAACTCCGCGCCGGACCGGAGGAAGGATTCGGTGTTGCGGATGCTGTTTTTCCATTATGCAATGCGAGGACAACACTGAAACTGTTGGAAGTGAGATGTACTGCAGTTATGTCGGGCTTACATGCATGGCATATGGTCACGAGTTGAGTAGTAGTCGGACTGCATGAATTTGTGGACGGAAGATGGGTAATATACAATCGTTGTGTTGTTCCATCCTGCATATGCTTTGCTACCAAGCTTCCTCGCTACAAAGACCTATAATGCAGCCCTGTTGCATCTCAGAAGCTTGGTAGTCTGATTAAGTAAGGGAAGCCGAGGTCTGGCCAACATCAAAAGTGGTGTACGGCTCGGGAACTGACAGATTTTCCAGCAACAAACCCAATGGCCGTATCCTTGTGGTCTGGACTTGAGATAATAGAATTAATACAGCCTTGAACTTTTTCATCAGAAGTAAGTCGTCTGAAAGTTCGTAAAGAATGCATTTGGGTGCGAGTAGCCAGTGGCTGCACATCCTCCGCACTTGTCATGACTATCATTAGGAGAAGAACAGTGCAGCCTTCAACAAGACCAGGATGGTGTAAAATATCCTCCACCGGAACATCATAGATCTCACATTCATGAGCGATACAAGAGAGCACGTGGTTGTAAGAGCCACTATTGCTCTTCTCTCCTGTCTTGTGCTGTAGCACTCCACTTCCATGTACAGTCGATGAGGCGGAGGTAGACGCCAAGAAGCTGGGCTTTCCCCAATAGATATTTAGATCAAGGACTAGCATAAGGCTCAATCTTTTCTTTGAAGTATACGCTCATCTTCAGGATGCTCAGATATTCTGCCATTTGTCTCAAGAAGCACTCTCTCTTTGTACTGCTTCTGTCAATACCCGGAGCCTCCTCCACGTTATAGCCATAGATTTATTCCATATTAGGTTTCTAGAGAAACTATCCAGTCCTGGTTGACCCTTCACCGGTTTTCTGAGGTCTCCCAACCGGTTAAATCGATTGAGGGTCTATGCTATGTCCCACTGATCCCAAGCTGAAGTGGGCATGAGCATCAACGACAGGTTCAAGGATATTCATCCGAACAGCGGAAACAACATATCTTGGTTAAATAGTCATCTGTGAAGCTAATCTGGACTTATCCTCTTTTTCCCTCCCAACTTACGTTGGTTTCGTGTTACCTGTCATGCTCCACTTCACAGACCTCAACTATCCTCGCTTGTTGCGATTACCCTCACGTATCGATCCACGATAAGCGAGCAGTGGAATTTCCTGCTGACTTCGGACTTCTTGGCATCTTATCTCCACCGGGGTTCGGACAACAACGAATGCCGCCTCGACTTTTGGGTCTGAAAGGCAACAATAAAAACAATAGGCAACAATATTTTCTCTCATATAAATACGAAAAAGCTTACGCAGCTTCAGATATCTCCATTGGCCTAATTTTCGATCCAAAACAGCTTCCATCATGGATCGTATTTCCTATTTCCCTTTGGAGCTCATCCTGCAAATCCTGGAGGCTTCATTGCCCCCAGGAGGTCCAGGCCGAGTCTTCAACCCTTCTTGTCCAGATGGCCAATTACTCGTGGCATGGACTCAAGTTTGTCGTGCTACATATCGGCCCGCAACTCGTCTTCTCCGGCAGCATTTTATTTACATCGACTCTATAACTCGTCTTCGGAATTTTTTACAATGCGTAGCCGGCTCGAATACGTTGGAGCAGTCTACCCTCCCACCAGCTATGCCCCTATCATCCATCTCATCCATATACTTGGGACTTGACAGAGCAGACATGGAGTCTCCTCAGATTGCCTCACTTGTCGGGGAGCTTTTTAAGCATGTCGGCCAATCTCTTCGCCGCCTCATCCTTGACCTCCCCTGGGGCAGAACTCCCCCAAATGACACGATCAACATGCACCTCAATCACATGTTTTCAGAGAGCTTCACAGTCCTAACAGGGATCGAAGAGCTCATCGCTGTTGGAGGGTTGCCTGCCGTGGACCGTTGGAGCCATGTCCATCATCTTTGCCAGCAGTGGACAAACCTTCGTCGGTTGGCGGCATTCCAAGTCAACTTGGCTGAGCAGGGGCTGTGGCGCAACATTGCCAGATCACACTGTCTAGGGCAGTTAGTGATAGCCCAGCCTTTCTTGCTTCGGCTAAACACATGGAACATCAAGGCTTCTATTCGAGAGCATTGGGATCCTGAATTTGGAGGCAACTCAACCTATGCCCGGCCTCTAAGCATCACAATTGCCAACCATGAGTTCAGCGCCCCAATTATTGACAGAACTGATGATGGCCTTCATGACCCTCGGGGGTTAATTAAGGTCTCATCATTCGATGTACCTATCACGGATACAACAAAGGCGAGGGTCGACTACATTTGCCGAGACTGGCTTCTCCAACAGGCGAAGCGAGACACACTTTGGGGCTGTGCTGGGGCTCAATGAAGAAGGGTGACATGTATGACGTTGTCTGACTGGATGGGTTACATGAGCAAAGAGTTTGTAGGATTTGATCGACAATTAGAGCTGTGATAAGAGAGAGCGCTTATGAGGGCACTTGAAGAATACTGGAGATTCCTAACATGTTGAAGAACTCGCCCTGATGTGGTGCCAAAGAGCACAAGTCTGAAGTAGCTTCCCTTAGAAAATATATAAACACCAAGACACCCTTATTACTCGCTCATATCTACATAATTGAGCATGCTGTGATAGCTTCCCTGCCGATCGTTCTCGCAGATCATTCCACCACGCGGAGTTTCAGCCACAGGGGCTCATCGGGCGCAGAGATGGAACGAACTGGCAAGGCTCACTACGAGCCAGACTGCATGATTATGCCAGTGGCTGTGTCTGCGTTCTAGGTAAGGGATTGGCGGGTTGGCCAGCTGGGCCAATAGTGGTCTTTCGTATCTCGTATGATGGTAGGGGTAGTGATCCTTCAGGCAGCGACAATTTTTATGTCGATCTGCGGGCTTTTTTTCTGGCGGCCACAGCTTCGGTGAGACAATTAGTTAAAGAGATCGCTAAAAACAGTCGTCAAGGTGCTGTTGTCCCAAGTCCATTGCTGAATGATAGGATCTGCGTGGGAAATGAACCTTGTTCTTCCCGCAGCCGTCGAATACTTCACTTGTTGGGTTCAGCCTTCAAGGATCAGGCAGCAGCAAATGACCTATAAGAATGTCGCATCGTGCATTGCCACACGGCTATGTCGGCGCTGCCAACAATGATAAATAGACACAGAGCCAACATTTAAATCCCAGCGTCTCGCTCGTCCCACTCTCATTCACTACACGATATCCTTATCACCGCCAACATGTCTTCATATTGCTGCAACGAGTGTCCACCGCCACAACAGGCTTGGTACAAGGATGAAGCTCTGCACGAGTTCACGTCCAGCGACCTCTTCTGGGTTATGGCCATCGTCATCATGGTCAACTGCTGGTGGGTGGACAAACAATTTGTACCGTTCGTCGAGCTTGGGAGTGATCCCAAAGAGCCCGAAAAGGCAGAAAAAGAGGCCGGCAACGCTGAAAAAGAAACCGACAACGCTGGAAAAGAGGCCGACAAGACCCCCAACAAGCCGGATAGCACTGAATCACCAAAGCCCCCCTCCTCACGACATGTCTGGCTCAAGTCACAAATCACATCCGAGCCACGCAGATACCTCGCGATGACTATCTGCACCCTCGTCTTCCCGGTTCAGCTCCTGCATGGGTCTTGGGTGCTCAGAACACTCTGGCGCTGGACGGCTGCCCTTCTCAAGGCCACATATCCTTCTATAAGGCCTCGGCTCTTCGGTTTCATCCTCTATTCGCCTATCACCTTGTTCATACTAGTTACATGGGTCGCATTTCTATTCACAGGCGTGTATTTTATCGCTGAACAGTTCATGTGCCTTCTCAACATAAACGAGATGGAGTTGAGTGTGCCGTCAAAGACAAGTGAGAAGGTGGCGCAGAAGGTTGATGACGAGGGGTGGGACGAGGTCGAGAAGAATAGTGAGCAGGTAGAGGGAGAGGTAGACAAGGAGAAGAACGAGGAGAAGCTGGCGGACTAGACACTGTCACTTCTCAAAGACAGGGTGGTGTCAGTCCCTGTGGTTATTTGTGGTCACGTTTGCGAGATAATCAAGGTCGATCTTTACCCCAGCTAAGATATGCGCCGCTCCGTGGGCCAGAGTGCAGATGACCACACGTCGCTGCCAGGATGTTATCACCAGATGAGAAGGGTTAGATAATTGCCTGAAAACAGCCGACACACGAACTTTTGAATTGAAAGTGGGCGACCTATACTTGAAATAGACATTAGAGAAACCAAAAGATATCTAACCATACCCAATGCGCTCTACTCCCGACCGGCACCGTACGCCTTGTTGTTCGCCAATAGTTCCCTATTAGGTGCTCCCTTATTATACATACGGTCTTTGGCCGTAGGTTACGTGACTAGACAAGTCAGTAGATTTCAAAAGAAGGGGGTGTGAGCTTACAAATTGAATAGTGCGTGAAACCCCATGCTCTTGAGTTCTTTCGTGACCTTTGCCAAAAGATCCAGCACATCCTCTTGACTCCATCGAAGCACTCCGCAAAACAACCTCAATGAGAAACCATCGAGACCATCCAGTGTTTGCGCAAGATTGCACATCCCGAGGTCCTTCATCCTGGGATCTTTTGCCCATGGTCCGATAGGAATCTTAAAGACTTGGTGTCTCACATTCTGGAAGCCGGCATTCTTCACCCATTGGTGTTGCCGAGGACCAGGACATGGATCACGTCCAAGAGTTCGCGCTGCACCAATGAGGGTATTGATCCATTCGAGGGTCTTGTGTTCTGTGGTTAATGAGCCGTCGTCTGAATAGTATTGTAGATCGTAGTCCTGGAACTCGGCCCAGCCGCCTGGTTTTGTGTTGCTGTGTTCGAATGATTAGTTGGTGATGCAAATCATTATAATAGGTGTAAACTCAACTTGTATATCCTGCTAATTAATGTAGGCCAGTCCAGGATGCAACATGTCATGTAGCGGCAGAAGATAAAGTCGAAGGGATGGTGATGCGTCCATGGACTCTCGACGTCGTCGACTTCGAATCTGACGTTTGGTGGGACCCTGTGTCATTAGTACTTATGGCGAGATAAAGACTGGTATCGTGTAACACACCATATCGGCTGAATGGGGCTGAGGTCGTTGCCCAGAACCTGCACCCATTAGCAACTGCTCCTTCACACGGCGACTCAACTGACCTCAGCGCCTGGATATGCCTCGCCCATTTCGATGGCCCCTATATGAGTCAGTGGAAGAATCAAATTTTGCCAACACGCCTAGTTTACAAATTCCTGTTCCCGTCCCGATATCAAGGACCCGCTGAAGCCTTGGGCCATCCACCGGCGCAAGATACAGCTTGTCGCCTATGGCCTTTGTCATGGTAGCATGGTTCAAGTCGAGCCTCTCCATCTCAGACTACATCCATAAGCGACAGCTCATGACAGAAAGCCAAGACTCTCACCTCGTCGTTGGGTAGTATGTAAGCTGTGAGACGTCAGTATACGAGCCGCGCGGAGTGGAACCTTGCCGATTTACATCCACCGCGGAATGCATGATAACGCCGGCCATGCTCGTAGGGGTAGTCGACCACACTCGAAGTCAAGGATGGCGTGTAAGCCGCACTACATGTTGAACAATGAGATCAGATCAGGTCATGTCCCGGACCCGGGGATGAGGAACGGGTGTCACACACAGCTGAATGTCGATGGCTGAGTCGACATCATCAGCCAATGGCTGCAGCCTGATTAGCGATCCACCACGTTCACGGTGGGAAGTTCACTGACAGTGTTGTCAACCTCGATATGCGTCTCATCTGCTCTCTCATCCATGATCAAGGCTCCAGTCTACAGGGCCAGACGAGACGAGACGAGACGAGGGTTCAGCAGCGATGGATCTTGGGAAGGAGAACGGTTTGTTTTGGGACAAAGAAGCGGTTTCAGAAACCCCGCACCCCGTCATCCCACGCAGATCATCTGACTGGGTTACACGTACTCTTGGCGATTTATGCACGCTCTGACTGGAATGTAGATCAAGCCTCGTCCCGCAACCGACCACTTCCCCGGGCTCTGTAATTCGGTGAGAGTGGAATGTGCTCTCACGGTCGATCTCTGTCTGCGTGTTGGTTCGTTATCCAGACTCTCGGGGCTGGGGGCTGGCCAATTGGCACACGGGGACAAGCGAACCCACGTTATGAACGGTTCATAACGAGTCTTGAACTGCGGATGGCGCGTTGGCTGGATTCACAAGATGCACTGGAAGCAGCGTTATGGAAGCAGGGGTGATTGTGTCGAGCCAGTGCGATGCGATAAGAGACATTGTTCAGCCAGCCATGTTCATCTTGGAAGCGATATTCACGCGAATCCAAGGTTAGCAATCCTGGTCGTCAATGTCCACCGCCTCCCTGGTCAGCGTCCTCCATGCGACGGTAGTGCTTGGTGTACCCGCGCCGACTGCTTAGGTCTCCCATCTGACAACATCCATCATTTTATGCAGACAAACACCGAAGACTTGGTCAATTATTTGTCAATCTCGGTATTTACTCGTACCTCGCCTCCCTACGAGATGAATCAACTCACTACTCAGGCACCACCAGAATGTCATCCACATTCACTGCCTGTCCCGTCGCAATGGACCTGTTGGCAGCAATCCCAGTGAGAATCGACGCAGCACCATCCACATGGCTCGCCGCTCTCATGTACTCATCCGACACGGGCTCACCAAACAAGTCATTCAGCAGAATCGCATCACCGCCGCCGTGAGCGCCCACGCTCTCTTCAATCTCAATCTCTCTTGGCTTCTCAAACAGCGGTCGCAGCACAATTTTTCGGCTCTCGAGTGAACCCTCCAGAGATTGGTCCCCGCCGGAATTGACATAGCTGTTTTCCACCACTTCCACCTCCAGTCGTCCGCCTGTGCCGTTGAAGCTGACGCGGAATCCTTCCCAGGGTGCATATGCTGTGAGCGAATAAGTGAGGTTCGCACCGTTGCGATAGGTCACCAAAAGATTCATCGTATCTTCGATGCTGATGCCATCGCCAAACACGCTCTGGTCGCGGTAGTAGCTATCCTCATGCTCTGCATCAAGATACATGGCCTTTAGTTGAGGATTCTGGTCCAAGTGCAGCGCAAAGGGATCCGACTTTGCGGCCTCGCTTCCGTGAGCACGAGAGTAGAACTTGGTCTCACCGCGCTTCTCTGCATTTTCGCGACCGTAGAAGGCGAGGTTTCCCGTCGCATAGACAGTCTGGGGACGTGTCTGAAGCCAAAAGTTGACAAGGTCAAAGTGATGAGTCGATTTATGGACCAGAAGGCCACCGCTGTTGCGCTTGTCGCGATGCCATCGGCGGAAGTAGTCGGCTCCGTGGCTGGTGTTGAGCATCCATTCTACACCCAGGTTAGCCATGGAATGATGTACGCTCCTTGTCTACCCACCAAAGTGCACACTTGTCACCTTGCCGATGGCCCCAGAGCGCAGGATCTCAAAGACCTTGGTGTTGTGAGGTGCATAGCGGTAGTTAAATGTCACACGGACTTTCTGTCCAGTTCTTTCCACAGCGGAGAAGATCTCTTTGCATCTCGGGGCGTCAATGGTCATGGGCTTCTCAGTAATAACATCGCAGCCCAGTTCCAAGGCTCGAACGATGTAAGTGTTGTGCGTCCGGTCCATAGTCGTGACAAGAACCTCATCAGGCTTAGTCTCTTGGATCATCTTGTCAAAGTCGGCAGCCAGGTAGGTCGGGACCTCGCCGTGCCCCACAGCCTTGAGCTTTGAGTTGGCATAGTTCATGCGAGTCTGATTGGTGTCGCAGAAAGCAACGATGCATGAAGTCGCGCTGTAGTCGGTGGCGATGGCCGAGTAATAGAAGCTGGACCGGCCTCCGGTACCGACGACGGCGTATCGCTTCCTGGCTGCGCTCTTGTCCGCCATGGTGATAGACTGGTGGGTGGAGATGTCTGGGTTGTGGTGAGGTTGCAGTAAGCCCGGGTGGTTGGAGAGAACGGGAATAAGAACGACCGTTGCACTGGATACCCAAAGCAAATAAGAACCAATCCTCCTCCCTCAAGAAGAGGAGAAGCTCGGTACTGTATCTGTTATCCCGACCCAACATCAACCCCCAAACTTGTCAGATCCCCGCTCTTGGCCATTTGACGTGGCGGATCAACGCGGGGTCGGGCAACCTTGTTGAGGAGAAGCATTGAATGCTCGGATCGTGAATTCCACATGGTTTCTGGGGTGCAGGTCCCTCATTTCGGCCGAAGTGAGCCATTGTTACCGTAACCTCGGGGTAGCTTGGGGCTCTGCTCTCCAAGGAGTCGGGATGCAGGGTCGTGGCAATCATGGCCTGAATCTTGTTAAGCTATATCCTTCTCATTCCCGGAAAATCTCACCGCTGTGTGTCCATGTTCTAATCATTCTCAAAAGGCAGTCGCCTCGAGAACCAGCAGTGTGTTGGTTCCCATTAGATCCACATCACGATGCCCACCGTCGCCGGCATTCTTGACTCCGGAACAGCCATGGTGTGTTAATTTTACGAGTCATCAATAGATTTAGATAGAGTTATTTCGATCTCCGATAGCTGTAGTCCTGTTTCTTATTCCGAGGTAAAACATGATATCCCTTTCTTGTCATCTGGCGGTGCGGTTTCACACGTTTGCAAGCCCATTCCCCACCACTTCTCACAATGTTCGTATATTCACCAGCAAACAAGAAAACAACACCCACCAAGTCGATTTTTAAGCTATTCAATACTATTGACACCTTTAATAGCTCACAAAATGTCAACCTAACTCATTTTAACGCGCTTTATCGCCCCTTTTCTGTTCATTATTGTGAAAACACGTCAAGTCTAGGGTAGCCTTTTACCCCCCCTGCGTCATCAAAACACCAAGAATTGCTTTTCCGTGGCTTAACATGACGTAGCATCGGGATAATCAAGTTCCATTCCCCTGTATATCAAGTCGCCCCCCCTCGGTCGAGTCGAGTGAAACGCGTCACAATTACCTCGTTCTAGATATCCGCAACATCTCTGCAAAAATGCCGCCTAAAGGAACACGAGCAAAAAACAAGCGTCCCCTCGAGGAGGCAGACGACAATGCACGTCAGACCAGGTCCAAGACCGCAAAGACCACCGAGACATCCGGCGATCAACCTCCCAACGACAATGGTGAGGGTGCTCAGACTCAGCAGCCCTCCCGGGTGCGCCGGATCCCGAAAGGGCCCAAAGGAGAGACTTTCCTGCCTGAAGTCATGCCACAAGAATGCGCAAGCATCATCAAGGACATCCCCCTGCCTGGGGGCTGGGTTCGCGGCATTGATGCCATCCCCGATCGGTCCATGACACTCAACTCTCGCGAGTGGTGGGAGGAGTTCGGACCTTGGTTGGAGCAGAACAAGAAGAAGCTTAAGCTCTCTGCTGCCGACTGGAAGAAGAAGGACGGGGCCCTGAAGAAAGCCCCCGAGCCCGTCCCTGACGATGAAGGGAATGATGATTGGGATTTTGTATGCTGCTTCAAGCCTGCCGTGGAATCCCGACAAGATGAGTGCGAAGAAGAGGAGGAGGAGGAGGAGGAGGAGGAAGAAGATGGCGACGAGGGCAATGACAACGACAAAGGCAAAGACAAAGGCAAGGGTAAGAAGGCCCCAGAGAAGAAGCCCATTGACAAGCTTGCTTCTCTTCACCCCGAGTGGCCATGGGTCTTCACCATGCTTGGCAGGGACAGGCTTAGATGGTGGATCCAAGAGGCCACGAAGCGCGACCAGGACAGCTTCGGCCTGCACTTCTACAACGACTTCACTTGGTATGGTGCGCTCGAGGTCGTCGAGGCCATTGTAAGTTTTTCCGCTCCTTGACTTCGTCCATCTGCTAAAGCATGGAATAGATTTCAACTTTCGACGCCAAATTCAAGCCCAAGGCGAGCTATCGCGACTGGTGGCCCGAGGTCGAGGGTCTTATCCTGGGACTTTACAGCACCTTTCTCGAATTCGAAAGTGAGAAACCTAGTCACTCATTCAATGTTCCTGTGCTCACCATACATAGTGTGTGACGACGGTCAACGTGTCAGCAAAATCATCGAGCTGATCGGCTACATGGTCGTCTCAGCCATGGAAGCCCTAAAGAAAGAGGGAGTCTTCAAACCAGACTCGGAGATCCGTAACCTCGGCCTCGTTCTCACCATGTTCATCCAATTCGCCCATGGGGAGATACAGTACGGGATTGATGAAGAGAACTGCTCATGGGCATACAAGCTCCTTGACATGGCTGATGAAGCCGAGATTGATCTCAACGGGCCACCTAGGTATGAAAAGGCCATCAAGAAGATCATCGACGAGAGGGACCGCAAGGCCAAGGCCATGAAGAAGTGGAACAATGTGAACTGGGCCACCAAGGTGAGTGCACTTGAGCGGTGAGGTTGCAAAGACTAACACATGCTAGCTGAGAGGTTACACCTCGAAACACGGCGGAAAGACCCATTTTGGAGGTCACCAATACGACATTACTAGGAAAACCGCCGCTGAGAGAAAGAGGCATTCTTTGGAGTACGTGATAACATCGATGATTATTCGTGTTGGAGACTAACCTGTGATCCCAGCGCTGGCGGAGGCTGGGACGTCATGTAATTTTGAAAAGTGGATTGCACAACTCTGTTAGTTGTATCAGGGAGAGTGCCTGGGGTTTGTACTGTGTTGCTGGCCTGAGGATAGGTTGAGGAGCTTGTTGGTGGTAGGAATGAACTGGGCTTGGTTGAGTTGTACGAAACTGATTGTATGATAATTCTCGAAGGATTGATTTGTGTCTGTACTGTTTCTGAACTTGAGCACACATTCTTGACCAATTGACAACAGGGAAGCTCAGAGATACCCATCTAGAGAATATATCTAAAGTTCCTGTTCTGAACATCCGTCTCATCAACATCAAGCAGCGTCCCATCCGTGTTGAGATCCACCTGTCGGGTTTCCTCTGGGTCTCTCTGCACGCCCTGCTCCTTGTCGCGGCGGTTATTCTCCCACGCGAGATAAAATCGCATGGCGACGACGAGAACAATGGTGATGGCGAAGCAAGCTAGGATGGTTGTATATGCCGTCTAGAACAGTCAGTATCGGTGGCCTGTAATGTTGAGCGGAGGACTCACATGGTAGCTCGGGGCTTCAGTGCTGATAAAGAACTGGGGTCCACTCAGGTTTCCAGCACAATAACCCAAGAAGATCATCGCCATGACAGTTGACTTCTTAGTGAAGCCCGCAATGTTGCTTGCTGACAAGGACATCATTAGAGGGAAGGCAGGCGCAACAGCCATGATGAGCCAGAAGCCAGCAAGACGAGCAAGCTTTTCCTCGTTTGGCAAAAGTTTGATCATGAGGATTCCACCGATGGCCATGAGATATGTCAACACGAGGGCGATGTGGCGAGACTTGCGCACATATGAAGTGAAGATGGCGACCAGGAGGACAGTTGTGAGCTGGAAGGCAGAAGCAGGGAGACCCATGAGGATGGTCTGGTATTCATCGTAGCCGAAGCTCTTGATGACAATGGTGCTGAACTATTACAGAGTCAGATTAAAAGCACGTAGTTAGCAGTATTGATGGGACGTACACTGGTCGTTCCTCCGTTGGGCACGCAGATGACGAAGGAAAAGAAGAAGAACCACCACGCCTTAACATCCTTCATGGTCTCGATGAACTGGTCGCGATCCCACTTCTTGGTTTGTGTCGTTCTCTGGAACTTCTTCGGACGAAGGGATGCAAACTCGCGTTCGGAGGGCGTCAAGAACGTAGCATTAGAGGGCGAGTCTGGGAGGAAGAAGTAAAGGAAGATGGACCACGCGATCGTAATTAGCCCAAAGATGAGGAATAGCATCTGCTCGAGTTAGCAAGACATTAACTCGAGTCGAGAAACTTGACTGACCTTCCACTGCGCAAAATGTCCTTCATAGCCTAGAATGCCATAGGCGATCATAGCACCGATAATACTCGCCGAGGCATTTCCAGCAAACCAGAAAGAGTGGCGAGAGACGTGTTCGTGAGGAGTATACCACATGCCGGTGATGAGAGAGAATCCTGGGCTAATGGCGCTCTCAAACACACCGAGCAATAGTCGAAGAACCATCAAGCTTGCATAGTTTGACGCAACAGCGTGCAGTGTAAGAACGACGCCCCAAATGAGCCTATATGTGGTCAGTGTATCGAGTCAAGTGGATTCCGGCATGGTTCGCTTACATCAAGATGCTGAGATACTTGCCAAGGGGAAACTTGACGAAGCCGAGGGAGATGGGGTAGGAAGCGACAAGGTAGCCGATGTAAAAGATACTGGAAGCCCAGCTGAACTGCTGGCCCTTGAGGTGCTTCGTGGTGTTAGCCGGGCATGATATTTGTGCGAAGGTGTATATCTTACCAGCTCTTCTCGTAGCCCTAAGATGGCGCTATATGCCAGACTGGTCTCTGTAAAATGTGAGTGACTATGACGGGATAAATGGCAGCGAAAAACGTACTGTCAAGATACTGAAGGCCGTAGCTGACAATCAGAAGAGGCATGAGTCTGTTAATACCGTTAGTCCGAGGCGACTTCAGGAGAACTGAAGTTTCTTACCGCAAGTCGATCTTGCGAACCAACTTCTTCTCATCCTCTGGACTGAGCGTGTCCACAGTGCCGCATCCATTTTTATCACTCATCTCGTAATCACCAGCTGCAATCTTGGTGTCCACCTTGTCTTCCATGTTGCAATTGTTGATGAGTAGTCAAGAGAGCAGTGCTGATGTTGAGTGATGCTTCAAGCCAAGTGATGGGACCACACCTGTAGTTATAGCTCATCACAAAAGCATGAACCTTATCATCGGCTACGCTAGATTCGAATCTGGGTTGGATCACCGGTTCAAAATCTGGGGTCCTTGACTCGTTACCCCAGACTCGACGCGTCCCTTGATTGGTCAGTTTAATCGACGAGACAAGATACCAGGATAGGGGCGATATCCGCTATCAACACCTCGGTTATCAGTGGATTTTATCTTACTTGGGCCATGATTCACAGTAAAAGGTTCATTTGGTGCAAGGAGAGTTAGATATCATTGTATCCGCCACTGACTATACGTCGGACCGCCCGCATGGTGATTCCCGACGACCCCTTAGCCGACTGGACAAGCTGAAATATGCCCTTGATTGCGGGATCTGAAATACTCACCGAGATCCAATCTCTATGAATGGGATCATGCGTTTCGATCCCTGCAATCAGGAGCGCCCACTGGAACCGCTCAAGGAGCTGCACTGGCCCAGCCGCCACCGTGTAATACGCCGTCGTCAACAAGCCCTTCAGAGCCTTTTGAACTTCGAAGGGAACGGGCAGTTCACCAAGACCTGAGTCTCGACTACGAGCTAGGTAGATTTCTAGAGCATGGAAGATTGTCACGGTAACGAGTGCCATGAGTGGAGTCGTTGAGACCTGCTGGGCACTTGCTGTGGCCAGTTCAAAGAGAAAGGATTGTTCCTATAGGTATGGGTTAGTATTCTATGCAACGTTTGAGAGTGAAACCCTACCTCTCGTATACGCTCAAGCTTCCTCTTAATACCTAGGTCCATGCCCAGTGATTGCGCTTCGCTACCCTGGCTATACCTGTTGATCTCCCGCTGAATGGTGATGAGTGCAAAGTATACATCGAGAATCATCCTGTGAGGGCTCCTCGACGAGTTTTGAAACCCTGGCCACATGGCTCTCTGGTCATTAGAGAAAGGCAGCCTAGAAAGCTGCCAGATCCTTTGCCTTTTCTCATGGTTCTCATCCACATAGATGGCGAATGCCTCCCCACATCCAAAGAAGCCACAAAATACATCTCGATCATAGATGTAAGTCAAGATCCGGGATAAAATAACCGGCTCAGATGTCCCTCCATCGGATGTCCCACTGGCGCACAGTTCGTCCAAAGCAAAGGCCCTTACGTAGACGAGGACCGAGGCGCTCAGCTGTCTTAACCTTTGCACATCGAAAGGATGACGTCGCATCCAAAACATGTATAAATACAAGAATGAGAGCATCATGGCAGTGTGATTTGTTTGTGCGAATGCCTCTAGTTGTTGGGTGAATAGCTGAGAGCCGTGTTGAAAGTGAAGGTAAGACTCCAGCGGAGGTCGGTCACCATAGCCTTGATGAATCGCTAACTCGCTGTGAGAGAAGGCAAGGAGAAGGTGTAGAGCCATTCTGTTCTGGATGGCGAAATCGAGGAAGAGAGTGTGTGACGATACCGCAGCCACTTGTGTTGACTTCATGGGCGCCAGTACAGTTCGATGGAAAGCAACAGCTTGGGAATCACTGGTGCCGATGGAAGGGGCTGGATCCATGGGGAGGGTGAAGGAGATGGACGACAAGGCTGAGAATAGGCTGAATGAGGGAAATGAGAATAATGTCAGTTGAGTGCTCAGATCAATGCCATCTTGGTGGTTCTGTTGCTCTTGCCCCATGTCGATAGTGTCTTCGGGTAGTAGAACGAGACTTGAGAGGTTGGTGATCGGTGCGAAGGGAGCTATGGGGAGTGACAGGTCGGCTATGTCTAGACCGGGACTATCCAGTTGCTGCTCTGAAGGCGCATCATCTAGCTGGATATTGAAGAGTGATGCTTCAGCTCGACTTCGCGGTTCTGGTACATCCCGTGTACCCTCTCCAACTTCTTTTGCAACGATGTTTTGTGGTGTCCAATTGCATCGGTCCTTGATAGGCCCGAAACCCCGTCTCCTTGACGCAAGGGACGGTTTCGAAGACGTCCATTCGCACTCAAGTTTAAGGCGAATACATCGACTACAACTTGGGTGTTGTTCATCACATTTGACTTTTTTCGTCAAGCAGGTCTGACAGCCTACGTTGGACTTAGCAAAGAGGGACACAATTGAAGGGCGCGCTCGGCCTTGTGCTCACCTTTCTTGGAGCGCCGGCCACGTTCAACACGTCGGCGCTTCTTTGGCCGGGCGCTCGATTGGACTTCCATATCACCATCTGCACGTCCAAGGATCGTCTGTTCGTTGCGGGCGGCGAAAGGCTCTTGTCCTTTGGCTGGTCCGGAGGAACGAGCGCCGATCTTTCCCCCGCCCCGACTAAACTCTCGTCGATTAAACTGACCAATCACAGGCGAGGCGCTATCAACCTTCGGTGTACAGATGTTGTCAGGGGCACCTGATATCGGCGGCCTGTATGAGCCCAAAAGATCAGTAAGGTCGGGTAAGGGTCTTGTCCGGATCTTCCTCCTCTCGTTTGTACTTTCGTTTCCTTTCCCAGATTTCTCTCCTCTTTCGCCTTCTGTTGGCTCACTCATACCTCTCCTTATCAGTCACTATGGGCAACTCCATCTCTTACACCACTTCCGACTGTCAAGTCGACCTTCTCAATAATGCCGGAACTCTCAAAGGGCTTCAGTTTGACTCCAAATCTCGTAGATTTGCTGGAGTTCCCTACGCCCAGCCTCCCGTGGGCAACTTGAGATGGCGCAAACCTCAACCATTCCCCAAACATCACCAGTACTCGGCATCAGACGGTACACCATACGATGCTACCGTCCTTGGCTCAGTGTGCCCTCAAGCCAACTACTCCAAGACAGTCAGCGAGCACGTACCCAATCACATCTATAGTGAAGACTGCCTCCGACTCAACATCTGGACGCCAGTTCCGGATCCCAACATCCCCAAGCAAAAATGGCCCGTGATGGTCTGGTTCCATGGTGGATGGTTCCAGGTCGGAGATCCCAGCCAAGAGCAGAGCATGGATCCCACAGAACTCATCTCTACTGGCAAACTTAATGCCGTATTTGTGGCTGTTGGATACCGACTGAACGTCTTTGGTTTCCTCGCCGGTCGCGCCCTGCTGGAGGAATCCAGCGGACAAGCCGTGGGCAATTATGGACTCTGGGACCAACGTCTCGCCATGGACTGGGTGTATGAGAACATCACAGCTTTTGGCGGTGACCCAGAGAACATTGTCTTGGCTGGAAGAAGTGCCGGAGCTTATTCCGTCCTTGCCCAGGCCCTGTACGACTTCCGAGGCAAAGAGTCATGCAACCGTTTCCGACGATTGGTCATGTACTCAAATGCTATCCCTACCCAACCCAAGACGCCGGAAGATTGCGAGCAACAGTTTGATGAACTGTGTGAGTATTTTGGCGTGTCAACAGAGCTTGATGGAGCTGAGAGGCTCCGCAAGCTACGAGACATTAGCTCTGAGGATCTCTGTGCAGCTATCATGGAGCTGAAGAACCACACTTTCCGCCCCGTCACCGATAATGTCTTCATTCATCCTGGAATTTTTGAGTACTACCGAGACGGATCTTTTGCTACCGAGTTCAAGAAACGTGGTATCAAGATCTTCATCGGCGAGGTCCTAGATGAAGACACTCTGTACGCTGTTACCAACCCACCAGACCCGAACACTGCATCTCTTCGACTGCAGATTTCCAACTACTATTCACCCGAGACAACCGAACGACTTCTGAAGCACTATACTTTACCTCAGACGAAAAACAAGCGAGAGTGGCAGCAGATGTTTGGACGCATCGTCGCTGATGGCCAGGTCAGAGCCCCGTCTCGGGATCTCGTCAACAATCTCGTACAGAACGGAGTTGACATTCAGAATGTCTGGCGCTATCTCATAGCATACCGTCTCTCATTCATCACCAATGAGGTCGCCCCAGCTTCATTTGGTGTAAGCCATGCTATGGATCGACCCTTATGGAAGTAAGTCTTGCTCTCATCTTTTTGTTTGCTTTTACCTGGCATGATGTTGACGATAAATAGCTATTCCATCACACACGGCCCGACGATCGCGGAGCGTGAATTGATGGACGACTGGATCCGAGACTTGTGCGCTTTTATCAAAGGTGAACCAGGCTATCAATATGGAACGACAAAGCCAGACGAGTACAAAGTCATGACTCCAGAGGGCACCATCAGGATACAGAAAGACCCGCGATGGGGAGAGCTCTTGGAGTTGGCAGGTACTTTTTCTGGGAACAAGTAGTGAGATGGTAGACATCCTCTTATATCAAGAATCAGTAGACTCTGAATATTTAATATTTCTCTTAACCTCTTGACACGATTCAAATGACATAAAGTGCCCTCAGATCTGACGTAGGATGTAGACCCGGAGGAAGCGGCCGGGATGAGGATGTCGCTAACCAATCAGGAGCGGCCCTCGGCCGACGGACGGAGCGGAGGCATTAGACGAATCAACAACACCCATCGGCCGAGATGTCCGTCTTCTAAGCGATGGAGAAGATCCCCTTGAGCATTTAAACATCTTCCTTGTGTCCCCCTTTGCCAGGCCAAGTCGGATGCTGTAGAGTATCAAGCTCTTGAGGTGAGTGCACTTTGAACTCCTGTAAGCTCTCAGCCCTACCCCTTGTCAAGTTGCAATGTATTGAATCGCTGTTGACATATCAAGCAGCCAGACGAGAAAGCTTTGCACCGTGAGACCTTTTATCACCATGTCGCATCAATCTTCTGCAGTACCATTCCACGATCCACCGAAGCCGCGGTCGGACGAAGAGAAGGCTATGTCGACCGTGGGGAATGAGGACTCTTCCACGACTGAAGTCGAGAAAAGCCCAAGGGATATCCACGGATGGAAGGTTTGGAGCTCACTCATATTGTTGTCGGCGTCGAGCTAACGGGCGCAGTGGGCTCTCTCATACACAGCTATGCTTTCCACCACCTTTCTCTTCGCTCTGGACAATACCATTGTAAGTCACGATACTTCTCGAGACAGATAACTAAACTGAGATTGTCTACTTCCAGGTCGCCGATATCCAACCTGCGATCCTCAAAGACCTTGGCGCTATCGAACTCTTACCATGGGTCGGAACCGGTTTCGCCCTCGGCACCATGGCAGTCCTGCCTTGGAGTAAGGTGTATGGCATCTTCTCCATCCGAGAAATATATCTCTTCAACATACTCTTGTTCGAAGTCGGCAGCGCTTTGTGTGGAGCGGCCCCAAATATGAATACCATGATTCTGGGCCGAGTCATTGCTGGCGTTGGCGGATCGGGAATGTACTCAGGCACATTGACCTACGTGTCGGTGTGTACAACAATGAAGGAGAGAGCGTTGTATATGGCTGGAAGCACCGTTGTTTGGGGAATTGGAACGGTTCTTGGCCCTGTGGTATGTTGATCTTTGTCACGAAGATTGTGTAGATGCTGATCAAGTTCCAGGTTGGAGGCGCATTTGCGGAAAGTAGAGCAAGTTGGAGATGGGTGAGTATCACTTCAAGCCCCTAGACTCTTGCTAATTATCTAGGGGTTCTACATCAACCTTGTCGTCGGAGCGGTCTTTGCCCCAGCATACCTCTTCCTCTTTCCTTCGCTCAACCCGCAGCCCCAGCTGTCCACGAAGCAGAAGCTTAGGAACATGGACTGGCCAATGACCTTTGTCTTCCTTGCCGGCTCTGCATTCTTCATCATGGCCATCTCATTCGGAGGCACTCTCTACAGCTGGCACTCTGCAGCAGAGATTGCTTTTTGGACCTTGTCTGGTGTGTTTCTCGTTGCTTTTATGGTTCTGCTGAAGTTCCATCCTGGAATCTCCAAGGAACACCAGCTTTGGCCATCGCATTTTCTCAAGATGCCAGTGGTGATGAACATGCAGCTGCAAATCTTCTTGTCAGGCGGTATTATTCTGGTGAGTCAATTTTTAGGGGGTGTGAGCGATGTTGACCCTTATAGACAATCATCTATTATATCCCCCTGTACTTCCAGTTCATCCGTGTAAGTCAAATGACAGATATTCGAAAAACACCACTGAACTTCTTTCAGGGAGATGGTGCTCTGGATGCTGGCGTCCGACTCCTGCCGCTGATCATCGCCATGGTGTTAACATGCATGGTCAGCGGCGTGCTATTGCCAAAGACACCGCGCTTCTCACCGTGGTACATTGTTGGTAGTGCCCTGGTCTTGATCGGAACGGCCCTGATGTGTACGTCTCTTTCATCGATGACAGATCAGGGATATTAGCGACGCTAATCATTTATCCAGACACTGTCAATGAAGCCACCGATAACGCCAATATCTATGGCTATAACATCTTGATCGGCGTTGGGGCGGGCTGCTATATCGTTACTGGCTTTACTGTCGTTCAGTCCCTTGTGCCAGTTGGAGATACTGCAAACGCCGTCGCGGCTATGACAATCGGTAAGCATTATCCGACCACTTATGGCATTTATCTCACGAATACTGGTATTTAATAGCACAAAATATGGGAATGGTTCTGTTTCTCTCTGTCTGCGGCACTGTTTTCCAGAACACCGCTATTAAGGAGGTTGGCCAGGCTCTGCCCCAACTTTCCGCTGATGATATCGCCGAGCTTGTTGCTGGAACGAGCAGTAAAGCATTCCAGAGCCTATCTCTTTCAGAAAGGCCAATCGTTATCACGAGCATAACCTCTGCCATTAAGAACGTCTGGTTGCTGTTTCTCGTAGCTGCGGCATTGAGCTTCATGTTCTCCCTGCCCCTTGCAGTAAGCCCTTCATCTCTAGAGTCAAGATATGATGCGGATGACTGATGCATCCATACAGAAAGTTCGCCTTGGAGCACGCTAGCACTGGTGCATTAAACGTGGGCCTTGAGCGAGGACTGGTGTCGACAGCTGAGTGTCTATGGCCGTGGGTGCTTCTTGAAAGATATGATATTAGGATAAAGGGATGTGGCGGTGGTGAAAGTAGACGGTAATGGTGCTTGGAAGAGAAGGTGTGAGGTATTCTTATGTTCATTTTGAAGACTTCAGTAGCTCGTTTCAGAAGAACAATGACGGGCATCGATTCAATAGTTAGTGTCAATTCCATATTGGTGTACTTAACCAAGTCTTTCTCTCTGTCACAGAGCACGTGGAATCTCCACGGGGACGGCTGACTCATCTGCTCATGCAGATGATGATCCTTCGCTCTTCTCAGCTGTCAACATTTCCACTTACACAATCTCTTGCCACCAGCAGCAAATTGCTTCGAAGACCAGTATCAGTCTCCAACCCCCAATAATCATTGCCTCAGCTCATTTGTGATGGACTAAAGTACTGAACCGAAGTAATCAGCATGGGACCGAGGCGCGTTCGACAAGCCTGCACGGTTTGTCGAGACCGGAAGGTCAGATGCGATAGGGTCCAACCGAGCTGCGGGCGATGCCTACGCCTTCATGAGAGATGCAGCTATGATAATTCATCTGGACCTACAGATCTTTCACGTCAAGTTCGAGAGCTTCAGGCTCGCCTAGGTACGAGACTCTAAGATGTAGCTCCACATCGATGAAGGAACTGACAGCCGAATAAGAAAGAGCAGAAGAAAGATTATCAGCCAGTAGACAAAGTAGCCTGGAGATTGGGCATCCATTAATGGAATCAAGGATATCACCCTTGATGTCACTGGCCGAGGATATCGATCTCTCGCCCTTTGGGCCTATGGCCAACATCAATCTCGATGCCCAGCTTCAGCCCACTACCCCGATGGGATTTCTCAACATTTTGGGACAGCCAAACGCAGAAATCCTTTGTCAAAATGCATCGCTAGTGGATATTGGCTCAAGTAAATTCGATTTGATGCGCGATGTCGAGACTGCAGCGGCCATGTCTGAATTGCAGTTGTGAGTCAACATTCCCTTTGTTTTATCGCCCAGTGACACTAGACTAACAAACAGAACGAAGCCCGGAGGGATCCCTGCTAGCCGATCCAGAGCCTGTGGAAGATGGAATGACTACTGATAATGGAAAACCTGGGGCGCTTGGGCTGGAACCCCTTGATCAGGAATGGGCCGTTTTGTAAGGCATTTTCAAAGTGCATCTCCAAGGGGGCTAACATTCCAGTAGACATCGCCTCTTCTTCGAGTTCGTCTATCACTCGCTTCCAATTCTCTATCGAGATCGATTTTTCGAAGAAATGGCTATGCAGCCTCATCCCCGCCCTCTACTCGCCTTGGGCTATGCAGTAGCCCTTGTGAGTGCGGCCATCTCACCCCCTCATCAGCATCTGCAGAAGGGATACTATGCCATGACGCGAAAGCTGCTGGAAGAATGTGAAATGGAAGGGGATGGAGCAGAATTTGCCAACCTTAACATCTTCCAGGCGTTGCTCTTTTTACTAAGATATGAGCTCATGGCAAGCCAGATCACGAGAGCTTGGATGACACTCGGACGGGCGATCAGACTTGCAAGCGTGTTAAATCTTCAAAAGATGGATAATCGAGACCCTGCAGGTGGCATCGTCCCGGGCCTTCATGTGGAACTTCCCCCAACGGAAGATCCCGTTTTGTTAGAAGAGCGACGGCGCTCGTTTTGGTGTCTTTTCATACTCGAGACATACATCAAGACTCGGTCTGGCATGCCATGTCAACTAGGTCAAGCTACGGTAAGTGGCTGAATAACCATCTAGCAAACATTTCACTAACAGGCCGTTTGACTTAGTCGTTTGAAGTTAACTTGCCCTCGCCCGGATTTCTTGGTCAAGGGTTGATACCAGCTAATATGCCATTTCTCCGAGATATGGCTAAGAGCGACGAGGAATTCTCTTCGTACGCTGCCTGTGTTGTCATGGTAGATCTCGCGATTCGGGCTTATGAACATGCAGAACTATCACGATCACAAACTCAGGGGTACTGGGATCGGCACTTCGCCATAGCGAAACTGATTCAAGAGTGCTCCACAAAGATGGGGAGCAATCTAGTTAAAGAGGCTGCAATCCGTGACCCCGTTTCGCTATCGAATCAACTCAACCTGGGCGCTATTAAGACCATGCTGTACGAAACAGCCATTGCCAGGGGGCGTGCAGATGATCTTTCGCCATCGATGATTGAAGAGAATGAACGGTGCTGCCAGGTTGCGGCTCAGACGATAGCCGACACCGTTCGAGTTGTATGGGAGAACCAGCCCCCCGAGGTCAGAACACAGACGCTTCCGATGACAATCTTAACACCTGGAGACTGATTGGGTGAACCACCACAGAGAAACCTCTTCACGCTTCAAGCGACCTTTACCGCCTGGCCAATAGCAAAAGCGATCAGCACGCTTGTTCGAGATGTGTCAGAGGCATGTGGACACCCGTCGGTTCAACGAATGGATGGCCTGAAGCTACTGTGCTCTGTACTCGACTACGTGGAGAGAGAAGGAGACTATTGGCACATCTTGGTAACTGGTGATTTGAGCCAAGTTAGGAAGTGGGATGATGGGCTGAAGTCTGCAGTGTAGAGGTTTTGAATGGTTGGCTAAATCCGAAGATGCCATGAGGACGATGATGGAAGTCGCAAGTCAGGAGCCAGGTCACCACTGTTATCTGCACTTAGATTTGCATTGTAATTGTCAATTGAGGATTTGTTCTTTCTCAGGAGGCATATTTTTATCCGACTATCCATCCATCATCATCATAAGACTTTCAATTCACATCCATGAGCCCTGTTCATAAACCTAGTTCTTAACAGGAAGGGGGAGGGGGATGGGGAGGATGCAGTCAACAACGTCGAGAACGATACGAAGACCGCTGTACCATAAGAATTTAGCAACAGTTCATAATTCAGCCATTTATACTAAGGCCAACAGTAACTTACCAGGTAGCCAGGCCAACCAGTTGGCTCAGAAGAAGCTCGGCAGGGGGGTTGTTGGGGTCCAGACCGCCGAGGCTAGGGACACATCTGGTAATACCAGTGATGCCGAGGACACAGGTGGGGTCGAGGGGAAGATCGGGGAGAGCCTGACGCTCCTCAATCTTGGCAGGAGTGGCAGCGGCGAGGGCGATAGCGGGGAGAGCGAGGAGGACAGCGGGCTTCATTTTGGTGATGGTGGTGGTGGTTGTTCAGGTGATCTGAAATGAAGAACGTTGTGTTGTTGTGTTGGTGAATGAGGATGATTGAGAGTGAATGATGATGAGAGAGTGATGAGGGAGGAAAGAGGGCCTTATATAGATTTGTGAGCCTGAGGAGCGAGAAACTAGACTGATCACTCTGCTGGTCTCTCTCTCTTCTCGCCTCTCCCAGTGGCTGCATGCTGCATCCTGAGCGTATCACCGCGTGTTGGCTTGTGCGATGTAATTCCCCCGTCAAAGACAGACAACAACTCCTTGGCATTATGCGATCCTCTCCTACTCTCGCTATGAGGCACATTTCTCATTGGTCTCTATTGAGGTTGTTTTGCTTCCTGTGTGATAACCCCCTCAGACTGTGTTGACCGTCCACGCCTCCAACGTTCTGGTCTGTGGCATGTCTCAACATTACGTGGCGGAGACAACATGCCTCTGGTATGTGACAGTCCTGTTTCTGTAACGGTTACTAATGGTAATTACTCTCTGAGACTTGAGGCTGTGCCATGTTCGAGAGGGGTACACAGGAGATTAAGTTGCAACGGCGGGAGGACATGTCTTAGGCCTTGAATGATCATCGCTCTCAGCAGGCCTGTAAATTAGTCTAGTCTAGTACTAGTATTAGTATTTTTAATTAGTACTAGTATTAGTATTAGTATTTCCTTATTAGTACTAGTACTAGTATTAGTATTTCTTAATTAGTACTAGTATTAATATAGGGCTATACTAATACTAGTACTAGTTAAAAAAATAAATACTAATACTAATACTAATACTAATTAAAAATACTAATACTAATACTAATACTAGTTTTTTTAAAAATTTAAATACTAGTACTAATACTAATTAGTACTAGTATTAGTATTAATATATTAATAAAATAATTATAAAAAGAATAATTATTAAAAAATTAATTAAAAATATTTAAAAATTAAAAAGACTTTTATTAATTATAATAAATTATAATAAATTTAATATATATATATATATAT